>CCAG010019790.1:0-79275 GCA_001077435.1 Glossina morsitans morsitans | reverse complement strand
CGAGTGAAAAGAGCGATTAATTCGTTTCTTGTTTAAGGATCCTTTTTTTCCATTTTCCTTCTATTTTTTTTTTTTTTTTTTTTTTTTTTATTATATATAATTTATAAACATTTCCGGCATATGTTGCACGTTTTAGCTGATAGTGTGTGCGTATGTGTATGTCATAATTTAAGATAAATGGATGATGATGAAAATATGAAGAAAGTTTAAATGCAAAGAATAAAAAACATGCTATAGCTGTACTACAGTGACTGCCGCTCTAACGCGTCAAATGTTTATTAATAAAAATAAAAGAAACTTGAAAGCAAATGGAAAGCAAATGCTTATATATAGCAGCATCAAGGTCAATGTTGGACCGTTGTTACGCTCAGTGTTTTCTATTGGTTCGCGAGAAAATCGCCCAAAAATCGTGATCCCTTCGAAAAAGTGTCTACAAATTTATGAATTATCAGGAATTCTCGGACCGTGTAAAAAAAGAATTTCCCCGATATACACTGGGAACCAAACGCTCAATTTTTATGATTAAAATTGCGTTCCATGTAAGCGCTACACTCACTGATTTGATTACTGATTCTTTGTATATTGCCTAGAACCACTCGTGCGGTGTGCAAGCTGATCGAAATACACATCAATTCTTGCAAGCGGCGCTTAATTAACAAATTACTTGAATCATTATTTATTTCATTTCGCTTCACTTTTTGTCTCTCTGGGTCCTCTTGGCCTCTCGGACAACATTATGAATTTCGACTTTTCTAAAAGTATTTTAATTACTTACCACTAACGAAACACTTGTATTTCATTATAAGAAAATTGTATAAAATTATAATAAGCAAAACAAGAGTATTTAAGACAAATCCACCTAATGTCAAAAGACAATGTAATTCGACAAAAATCAATCAATTTCCCACAGATTCGGCATAAGCTATGTGCGAATGGAAGAAAATGGGAGGGATGAGATTATGCATGTGTGTATAGCAACTCTAAGCCATAACTCGGGGCCCTGTAAGTCCCTTCTCGCTTTCCAGTGGTCGCAATACTCAAGTTACATTCTTGCGATAAATCCATGTAAGACCACTTCATGTCCTGGGCATGCAGTTGCCACTCACAAAATACGCCAACACTAACGAAAGAAGGCGATGTGAAAATGAAGTTAATTTGAAGTGACCGGTGACGTTGTCGTAACCTGGCATAGCCTACTGTGGAATGTGACGATGTGAGCGAAAACTGGCTTGTAATAAGAGAAGGACATCATACGACCCATTCCAGTGCCTTAATAAACTTCGTGACATTTTCATAATAAGAAAACGATGTATATTAAAAAACTCCTTTTAATTGCCGTAAATCAAGTTTTTTTTTTTTCTTCTTTTTTATTTTAATGGCCACTCACGGCTTACTCATTCGCGTAAGCCCTGGGTACACAGCTCCGAAGAATTATCTAAACGAGTTTCTGAACTGTAAGGGACTTACCGATTCAAACCCTATATTAGAATTTCGTAAGGTAATTTTGTATTGTTTATGATCAGATACGCACGATTTCCTTTACATAATTCAAAGGTAATAAAATCTGACTGTCTCTCTAGTCGTCTTTTAAGAAATGGAATCTCATATTTACATAATCAAATCGTGTTAGACAAATGTACACTTTTAATATGTATGTCATTGTCGGCCCGAGGGAAGTTACATTAGTCTTTCATCCTGTTTCTAACATTGACAATTCGATTCTCCAAAGCATTGCCCATTCTCAAGCTTAAGTTCGAGATTTCCACCCGATTCAATCATATTTGTTTATTTTTAAAAATTTAAAATTTAAAAGAATTAAAATAAAAACTAAAAAAGTATAAAATAAGCTTTTGTGGTTAAACTTCAGGTATCAGCATGAGAAGATTGAATGAATAGCACACAAATTGGTTTAATTGAATTTAGAAAAAACGAAAAATGCAAAAAAAAATTGATTCACAATTATTCGATATTCGTTCATATCAAATGTTTGTCTGTTCGTGGGAAAAGGTCATCACATTCTTTCTTCAAAATTCAAAGATATTTTTTTTTTTTTGTATATATATAAACCATGTCATCCATTCATGCCATCCATTGCGGAGCTTTTCGGATTTCTAGGCGTAGAGCAGAATCAAATGATTTTCTTAGTGCTGTGCTTATCTGTAAGAAAACTGCACACATTTTTAGGCATGCGGGCTCGAAACCTAGTTGCATTATTTTGAAATTACATACGTGACCATGAATTCAACTTAACCGTAGAGATTGTGAGAATGTTTTTATTATAAAAATAACTCATTCCTCTTTCACTTAAAGCCCTCGAAACTTGAATTAACAAAGAGCTGCCGTATAGTGCCGGCAGTGATTAGAACGTCGCTCGTTTAAATGAGAGACCCAAGGTCGATTCTTTGTACGCTAGTAGCGCTTTTTAACTGTACAGTTACTACATATGTCTGTATAATGGAGTACACGAAAGTGAAGGATGTGTGAATATCTCCAATGAAATTAGGAGAAATAGAAATTTTACTTACCTGCTTATCACGGACAGAATCTCTGCCATGTAGTTTTTTTAAGTGAATCGATTTATAGATGTCTCACTGCCTATCTCTCGTTCGTCCATGCTTCGAATTTTCGTTTACGACTTCAAAACACTTGCTATTAACATTTTCTGCATCACTTACGTCAAATCAAATCAGAGAAATCGATTATTGAATCCGCCAATAAATACCAACACAATCATAATTTTCCTCCTCTCCCCAGTTATGACATCAAAACTGAAGTTCATTTTATGCCTACTTCTAAATTTTTCTTGAAGACATTTTCATTTTAAATTCTTAAAGCACGTGAAGTGCCTCAAGAACACACATGATTAGAAAGAAAACTGTATTTATTATAAACAAGAACGAGTCCAAATAGTCCGTTTAGTGAACTTACAATGAGCAGTACATATAATATGATATGTAATGGGGATGTAGAGTGAAGGAATCTTTTCTGGTCACAGTTGGTGAGTGCTGCGTGTCAATCCTTCCATGACCAGAGCAATTGATTTTCTTTTATGCCTCTTATTAGGTTAACTTCAAACCGAGAATGCTGGACTCTGCCGTTTTGGATATAACTAAGATATCACCCAATAGGTTCGTAAGACGACATATAGATGTCGCCTCTGCTGATGAATCCGTATGATTTGTAAATAGATAATCTTCACATCTTCATAAGAAATTTATGAAAATGAAAAACGATGGAATTGCCACAGATTGCCGAAATGAAGGTAGGAGGCTGAAATTTGATATGAGTACTCATTGGCCGATTAAGACTCAGGTTGTCATCTGCCCGAATGTACGCCCACAATAGATAAGAAACTAAAAAATTCGACAATTTTTCCATATCTTTGTCTACAACTCTCAATTCCGTGAAGACGCTTCCACAATGCTGTCACCCAAATCAGGGTCGATTTCAAATTCGATTCGAAAATAGTCCCAATTGATTTACTAATACGTCCGCTGTTAACGAAAAGTAATATGAGAGATCGCTTTTGCATTTGCTTAAGTAATGCTGGTCAGCGTGGGGCGGCATTATGCCCATAAGAATTTTTCCTTTTTCATGTCATTCTCTCTCCAAAATTCAAGTGCATTTTTCTTATTTTAAATTAATCCTGTTAAACTAACTATGTATCATTTGGATTCGCAATCTTTTGCCACTTTTCTGGCAAAACCATTATTTCATCAGGATAGAGCTTTTCGCATTTCGCCTAGAAGTGCGTCTACCTGTAATAAAATTTCAAACATTTGCGGAGTTGTGTGAGTAATTGTGAAAATTGAAATATCCTATATAAAGAAACGAACGATCTCAGATTTGTCGAATCAGAATTTCGCTCTGATCGAAAACATACACACTTCCCAAGTCATCGATTTCTATTTTATCCGCCCCACGGCGAATTTCGACTGCCCGCTTTCTTCATCCAGTTTACAAAAAATTACAAAGCTTTCTGGCATTTGTAAGGGATTCAGTTGATTATTTCAAAATTATTTGTAGCGCTCAGCTTCTTTTGTGTAACTTCCTGAAACGAGTACTGTCCACAAATCGGTGCAAGAGCTGAGTACACAGCATTCAAATATAGAGCATGCAAGTGTCTAAAAATATTTACAAAATTCGAATAAAACGAATCCTTACAAAGCAGAACGTACGTTAGCAAGTTCACCTTAACATGCTTTGATATAGAAATACACACACACACACACACACACACACACATTCACTTCTCGGTAAATAAACATTGTTAAACAAACTATTTCTGAACGATTGTATATTAACGTAAATAGTATTATATATATATAATTATATGTATATATACCGAATAAAACTTCAATCCATATTTATATTATATACGATATATACATGCGACTGTCTATATAAAAGTGAATAAAAGAGAACTTTTTTCAATCGTTTTGTCAACAGGTGAAATGATTGTGTCATCATCAAAATATCACGTACAGGAATTATCGAAATCAATGTATGAAACGAAAATGACAATGATTGTAAGAAATTTTCATAAAGATGATGTCGGCTCATATCGTTGCATTGCGAAAAATTCTTTGGGTGAAGTTGACAGCAGTATACGTTTGTACGGTACGTAAGAAATATCAATTTTTATAAAAAAACCCGTTTCCTCAGAGAAAGCATGTACTGTTTAAGTGAATTAAAATTACTTTACCGTGCAAGTGTTCGCAATCAAAAACTTTTTATATCGCTATATGTGCAATGTTTTTTTTTTTTTTTTTTTTTTTCATACTATTATATAAAGAAATTCCCGGACCAAATCGTAAAGTGCCAGCCAGCAATAAACATGCCGTTGGCTCTGATGCGGATACCAATGACATTTTAAAGCAGAAACAATTACGCGTCACTTATCAACCGGATGATGAAGATCTGTATGGTTCGGCCGAGGATTTCGATGACAGTGATTCACCGCTGCCGCCACCATTAACGCCAAATGTTTACTATACATCGGCAAACGGTGTCAGCCATAAACATGCCACCCATAAACCGGGCGTTGTGGGCTTGGGACCAGACGGTGTAGGTGGCAGACACCATCATTATAATGCCGTCAACGGCGGTGGCACGTTGGAGTTTGGTATTGGTTTGCCTGGTAGTATAAATGGCAATGGAGTGACCCGTAAACCGCCGTTTTATGGTAAAACTGAAATACGCGGCAATGCTATGGACAATAATGAATTAACTTCGGCTGCTTGGTCCAAAACAGTAACAGCCATAACATTAACAAGAACAACAACAAAAACAACAACAACAGCACCAACAATTATCCATATGTCAATAGTATTATGGTGTTGGCGCTGGTGGTATTGTTGTTCCTGGCAATAGTTTTAGTTGTACAGTTTAATCCATTCATTTAGTTGCAATTTATTATAATACGTATTGTAAAGAAAAGAAAAAAAAAAAAAAACAGGCCGCTACCTGTACATGTGACGGTATCATTACCGTAGTCATTGGATAGTTATGTATGTAATAGTTAATATTAAATACTGACAAGTTATGTGTTGTGTTCCACTAAAGTTATAAATTGTTGTTTATAAAAGTGTAGATGTATATGTATATGAATAAATAGAGAAGAATACGGAAACGACAGTACATATATATGCTATTAATTTATATACATATTATATATTTATTTATAATAAATACATATATAAAAATTTCAAGTATTGCATTTGTAAACATATACTCCTATTACTTAAGTATAAACAAAATCTGCTGAAGTTATATAAACATATACATACATATATGGTAAGCTTATTGTTAAGACCAATCAATATTCATTAAACATCTTCTGAAGTTATAAACCTTTTCGACAAGTTTGCCGAATAAAAAACAAAAGATATTTTTTTGCTCCATACGCGATGTCACATAAATGGCATAAAATAATTCTATAAATTCTTCATAAATGAAGTTATGGTCCATGAGCTATTTAAAAATCCCCTTTAGGGGGAGGGGGATTCTTTTGAATAGATGGGCAGACAATTTTCTGAAAACCTATCAACCCACACACGTATTCTCATATAATGTTATATATTCGAAGAATAGAAAACGTACACACACACACACACACACACTTCTCCTTCTGTTTGCCATCAATTGAAACTCTAAATTTTTGATCACTTCCTAAATCGCCTTAAATGGCCACATTCCTCTGCGCATCGATCTTGAAAATTAAGACAAGATATCGAATACTGCTCTATATATACTCTTAGTTGTAGACTTCAACACAAAAAAAAAAAATTTCAAAATGACCATAATCCACAAAAATCCGAACAGACTCGTTCATAATACTTAAGAAAAATTGCAAGTTATAACCGATAAGCAGTTTTCTTATACAGAAATCTTAATAGAAATAGAAATAGAAAAAGCTACCAAAAATTTCAGTGCGCAGATCGTTTCACAAACAACCCTATGCGACGAGAATAACTGTAGTATTACTCTTACTAATATTCATTAATATACTACTCTTCATAAATCATAAATATCTCATAAAGCAATCTAAGTAGTCGCGAGCAACCTACCTACCAACAAAATGCTTCCTAACGTCAAATATCAAGTCTAAATATTTCACCTTTTCATTAAGAGAACTGCGTCAGTAATGAAACTCCGAACAGTGTATTGAAGACGTTTCACGCTATATTTTTTTTTTAAGAAATTATTTTGTATTTCAGCTTTCATGAGAAACCGATCCATTCGAGTCATATATCCAAAGGCCTATATCTGTTTTTGAAATGTATGTCGTATCCGCAACACCGTTCTACAGAATACGAACTTGGCACAAATATTATCTGAGCAACAGGATTTTGGAAAGTGGTCGCGATCCGTACACAAACACGATTCTAGCAGATAAAAAGAATAACAATCTCAAAGCAACTAAGTAATAATCAATAACTGATAGTCTACTGCTAATATTGGTTTAAAAGTTAGATCAAATTATTATTAAAATGAAAATAGCTGCGGCCAACTTGTTGCTAGACACCAATCTTTCTTCTTCGATGTCGCGAATGTACATTTTCACCCGTCAACGAAAAATGATCGCACCCCACACACTTGTTCTGATTATAACTCTCCAAGGTCCACGTTAGAATTTTTTTTTTTTTTTTTAAATTGCATCCTACATCAACGGGATTTTCCCACAGATTCTAATTTCAATATTTCCAAAGTTGAAAAAATTCAGATAAGTAATGATTTAAAACCGATGCCGTGCGCTCCTAAATATCCTTTCATTTGCTAAAACAAAAAAAAATGAAACAAAACAAAGCTCTTAGGCGTAAAAAGGATCTCAATCCATCCACCAATATAAGTTTTCACGCTCGCAATAGACATATATATATATATAGCCCTACTTAAATAGAAATAAGCTTGCAGATAGATAATGAATTTTTCACTTCTTTAGCATAATTTGAATTTCTTTATTTTTTTATGTAAACGCACGCTTTTTATACAGGGTAGAAGGGTAGAAGCACTTGAGACAGACCCATCTTTTGCTATACCGATCAATCGATCACACACACACGACACTCCAATCACTTTCCGATTTGATTTAAGCGGATCTGTCCGTCTGTCCAGATGCCTGTCGCGTTTTCTCGTGTTCAACCGATAAGTCGCAATTTTTGAAATCTTTTGAACGGCGAACCCTAAAGAAAATCGTTCGGATCAGAGCAACCATTCCATTACTTTCCTCATAACGCGTTATCTTGCAAAGTTGTTACATAAATGACTGTAGAATGAATACTTAATGATGGACCGTGGCCCAATACGATGTCTTTATGTGTTCTTTCGCATAAGTTCTAATCTATAGACTGATTTGAGGTTTCAATTAAATATAGCAGCAAGTACCCAATGTTAAAATGCCAAGGAATGCAATGCAATGCAATGCAATGCAATGCCTATCTGCTGAGAACTTCGATAAAGATTTTTTTGTTTACGTAAAACGCGCAGTTGGATTTTGAATGTCAACGTTTATTACAAGGTTAGGTAAACAAGCTCAATAAGAGTTTAAATATTTCAACATCGATTTACAACCACATTAACTTCAGTTTAGAAATTCGATTAAATTACTTACTTTGTCACATTTACTTAACATATTTACTTCAAAATGTCTCTACGATATTTCGCGACCCGGTGACACCAACATAAAAGATGGTCGCACGCTGTTTGTACTGGCGAGCGTCAACTCAAGAGTACATATGTCTTGTACAATTAATAACAAAACTTATTCGTCATAAGCTTAAAAGCGACCGATGTATTGACAATGTATGTAATGTTAAGTTTATCCCATTGAAAGTTGAGGAGAATAGTTTACAGGCAAATTTAAAATATTTCGCAACTGAATGTTTTTTTGTAGGTTTCGTGTAAAAAAAAAAAAGATAAAAATCTTATCACATGAAAATGTAAAGAAATTGTAAGGATATGTTGCAAGAAGAAACCATAGCCATAAAGCTTATCGTGAAAATATCTTTGTGCAGCACATGCAAATTCAATTATATATTTATCGTATATATATGACAGCTATACCTATAGTAAAATCTAATTCTAATTTGGCTGGACAATGAATATATTTATTAGCAATGAAAGTGTTACCAATAGCAATTATTTATTGAAACATAGTCACTGTCTGGGATTGATACCCAATTGCTTTGCGATTGCCTTGTTTGCCGCCTTTATTTAATAATACCACGAAAGCTCTCTATAAGAAACTAATTTTTAATATATAGAAATTTTTTAAAATCTGCCCTTTAAGGCTCTTCGAAAAGATTTTTGATATTAAAACCAAACCAATTGGTTTTTTAGTTTAATTAAATCAAAAATCAAGCTGTCCTGGCCTTAAGTAACAAACTTTTATGACATATACACAACACATCGAACTCGATTTCAATTTTCATATTTTTTTTAAAGCTTCCATTTTTAACTCTTTAAAAAATAATTTAATTCAATGATATACAAAAATTTTACATTACATTTAAGCTATCTCGTCTCCCTCGCACAAAGTGAATGGAGAAAATATATTCAATTAAATATGCTTCCTACTGCAAAAGTTCGGGATTCAAAAGTTTTTCAGCATAAACTCTATTACGCAAACATTTCTTGGTGTAAAAAGTTTCGAGTAAAAGAAAGAGATATTCAAACTGTTTACTTGATGCTTCCTTGAGGTTATAAAACAAACATGCTGTTGCCAACATACGCCACAACAATTTGCCTCCTTGCCGAACCCAACGAATGCTAAAATCCAAGAAAATTTCTTAAACAACTTAAGAGTGTGGAAAGAAAAAACAATAAAAAATTAAATGAATAAAAATTAATATTAAATTAAAAATAATATATATATATATATATATATATATATATATATAACGATTTTTTTTTTACGAAGGCAGCAAAACCAACAATAAATTAGATTCTTCTTACAACGAATGTATTATATATACATATATATGATATAGATATGTATATATATATATGTATATGTACATACGCAGTATCTTCAATCAATATGCAATACAATAATATTTGCAATGTATTTTAACGATGCTAGGCAAGTCAGTTGACTGATCAGATTGATTGTCGGGCCGTTTTAATAATTTTGAGAAATTATTGCTATAAGTATTAACTTTTTGATCGAAATCCCTAGATCTAGATTATGCGTTAAAATTTGTGATCTTACATATAGACATGTTCGTATACGAGACGAACAGGTCCATGCCTTCTAACAAAATTCTTATAATCAGAAGAAAGTCAATAACTGACGGCGCACAGGCGAACAGAAATGAGCAGATGAGTAAATAATTTAAGTAATAGCTATGATTAAATGAAATCGCAGACACTTACTCCAACGCACATTACATACATTCCTTATTTAATCTCTGACGCGTGCTTCGGGATATCACAAGGCACGTGGCTAAAAAGCAAATGCAATATAAATCTCATAACTGAATGTATGAATGTGAATGTGAATGGAAGTATTCGCCAGAAAACGGAGTTTGGATATCCTCGTTAAGTCGGGCCGGGTTCACAAACTTATCTAGCATCCGTATCATTCCAAAAGACTTTAATAAATATTTACTTTTAATCTTAGATCGTTATCTACTATAAAGAGAGCATTGTTGATATGGAGACTTCATGTATTTCTACGATTCATCCATGTTCTTGCACAGTCACGTACACTCACATTTGAAAGTGTTAGTTAACATCATTTTCATTATGAATCCAATCTACTACAATCTAATAAATTTGAATTCTAAACTTTTTTTAAACTTAGTTCCGTTCTTCGACTGTAGTGATTTTGCTTATTAAACGACCATGCCCAATTTCGGACGTATTCTTTAAAATTGTTTCAAAAATACTTTTACGTCAACTTAATTCCTTTTACCTCAGTTTCAGCGACTTTATGAACTTTACGAACAAATGGATGGACGGACCGTAACTGCTGAACTAACTTAAAGTGTCTCTGTGTGGTCTGTAGTTGTAACAAAACATACGGCAAAATTATCATACCTTGCCCTACGATTTTGAATACGAATATTGTGGTTAGTTGTGGTATTTAAATTTTACTTACTTGCATACAACATACATGTTTGATCTGGTTGAAGGAGTTTACATAAGTACCGATGCTCGTTCTTTGGGTATATTTTTCTTTAAAACGTTTAAACCATTGAAGCAGTAACAATAAGAATGCAATAATAATAACAATATGTAATTATAATAAGTAATTTGTAATGTAACCATTTTAACGTATAGACAAATATATCATCTTCATGTGAGTGTACGTTTGGCAAGAAAGAAGAAAAACTTCCCGGAAGTAACTTGTCTCCCATATATGTACGCTATCTAGAAGTTATTTGAAATTGTACTTATTGTGTTGTTTTGCGGTTGATGAGGAATATGGAAAAAGCATAATAGTGGGTATACAAGAATAGGGAGAGAGGGGAAAATATCACACAAGTACAATACAGAAACCTACATGCATACAAGTTACCAAGTTTTCTTAAGTTTACACTATACAATATAAAATGTTTTCGACCATGTAATTGAAAACACTTGTGACACATCAGTGACGACAACACTGTTTAAGATAACGATGATGATGATGATGATGATGATGTTGATAATGTTGACATTGCCTTCCCTTTGAGTGATGAGTAAGACAATTTTTTTGTTTAAAGCTCGAGAAGGCGACGGGAAAAGGAGAAGCAAACGGAGAGAAGAATGATCTAAGAGAAATCTCTTAACACAGCTTCGTAGGACACTAAACATGTTACGCCAGAGGAGCCTTACATTCATTCTTAAATGAATTACACTTGGAATTTCCGGCGATTCGCAGTTTATTATTATTAGCAATATTAGCACTTACTTATAAATAACTAGCTATAGGTTTATTACGATATTATGGTACTAATAGTTACGCTGACTTGTTAATAATTACACTACGATATGAGTATTTATTCGCACCCAGGACTTCTCTACGTCCACTTCATTTAAATCAACAACGTAGCTATACATCAAAATTTCTATTATCGGTAGAATTCTAACATATATTACCCTATAATCCCGGATAACATAGGGAAAAAGCCAATAACTAAACCCTTTGACAAATATATTTTGCTTTAGCTAGACATAGTTAACAATTGCTAGTTCAAATTCATATTTGATCGTTGCAGGTGTTACATATGAGAACTCTCTGAATTTGATCTCCAACAGAGTCTTGGGTCATTTCCTAAAGCCTTAATCTTGTATACGTATTTCTCCATTAAAAGGCTTCCGACTTTTTTAGTTACACAAATCAAATACATCTAAAAAGCCGAGGTAGAGTTTTCTTCTCCTCGCTCTGCAGCGGGTGTCATATGGAGTTTCATTCATCTTTTCTCTCAGAATATTCTTTAAAAATTTTGAAAAGGCTCTTCTTTGTAACGCCGAAGTAATGTAATATTAAGTAGTAAACATGTTCTCTTTCACATTATTTTTAGAAAATCCTTGTAGCATTCTTTCTAATTTTATTCTTAGTGATGTAAGCAATTTTTAAAGGGGATTTGGAATAACACAAGTAAAAGTTGTCTGCAAGCCTTAACTTAACTATTTCTGTTTCGAGTTAGAGCTACGTGGTGTGATGTACGACGAATCGCACATAACTTATTCCCCAAAAGACCTTTTTGACGACATATCGACTTCGCCATCTCGTGTTAGCAAATCTTCTTGACTCAGTGTTAATTAGAAAGCCAGCTAAGTATAATGTTTACTTAAGAAAGTTGAAAAAGGTGTTAGGTGTTTGCAAAAATTTTGATCATTTTTTTGCTAGAAGAAGACACTTAGTGAGAAAAATTGGTACAATGTATCTTGATCAAAACGTTTTCCACCGTTTTCTACAACTTTTTCCCACCTTTCTGGCAGCATGTCCATACCGTGTCGAAAGAACGATATTGGCCTAGCAGCGATCACTTGCGCACTTCTTTAACTTTGCAAAGCTGTGCGCCAGTCATGCCATGCTGCTGCACAGATCTGAACAATTGGTATTCAGAATGCTCTCTGATAAGTACGCTGGGTGTGGCAGAACTTCCCATTCGAGTTGTAACACTATACCTTGACAACTCTTGCAACAAACGCCCAAAAGCTGGCATTTTCAACCAATTCGTGTCGCCACTTGTAAACCATTGAACCCAGAACCAACAATTGGGATATGATGGCGCAGCATCGCCGCAAGTTTCTGAACGTGTTTGCCGGGCTTCGATAGCATATTTCTTCAAATAAACAATAAAAGTAATGAAGGTTCAAAATACAATTTTGATCGCTCCATGCGATTAACGTCGGCATAGGCTGAATAACTCAATAATACTAAATGGAAAACTGTTACTTTAGGTAACAGATTAGGATAAAATCATCGAATTTAATCGTTATGTGCACTGGTAAGACTTCCTTTTCTTCGAAATTTATTCCAACTCCTTTGAACGGCACACTACTTGGGCCAAGATTTTTCCATTCTTCAAAAAAGTTTTGAGAGTCTACGGCCTTTGACCCTCCTAAACGACATCTCCGAAGCGGTTTCTTTACTTTCGAAACTAGACTGAACTCGTATGAAACTACATCGGCAAAATTGAATTTTTGGTGAAAAAATCAAAAAAACAATGGAGGGTGGAAGGACAGAATATCGTAATGCAAAAACCAAAACTTGTCTGCCCGTAATTCTGGCAAATAATTTCACGCAAACATTACATAACCTCAAATACTATTTCTTGTGAACAGTTTGGTTAGGTGGAAAGGATCCGTAATGCACCGCACGACGAAGAAAACTTCGCCCTCTTTAGATTTTCTGATCACAGTATACGATCAGTTAATAATATATTTGAACATGTATACAAAACCCTTCTTCACCATAATCAAATAAAATAAATGTCAAAATAAAACCCCTCTAAATAAAAGCCATAGCTTGTAAGAGGGCTTTAGCATTCGAACTTTTTGCGTAATTTCCATAAAGTGTTCAAACCTCTAAACTATTTACGAAAAAATCAGAAAATTTATTTAAAAATCGGGCAAATTTTAACTTTTAGTGTTGACATTAAGCATTACAGTATGTATAACAGACTTGCATGTAATTTTCAAATATTTTGATTACTGACTGGATATGAAAAGTTTTCTTACATTTCTGAATATATATACATACATAACATATAAAACTATAACAAACTGCAATCTTGCAGTTGGAGTTAACAACTTTTGCGCACATTTTGTCCACATATGCACATCGTATAGCTTTTCTCAAGACAAAGCAAGTAAGAAAAGTATATACGGTCGTGACCGAATCTTTTATACCCATCACCGTTATCGTAAAAAAAAAAAAAAAGTGAAAAAACTACATTTTCACGGTCTATAACATGAAGTCGACGCAGCCGATTTTTTCTATTTGCAAAATAAAAGTCTTTCTCGCGTCGTGTCAGATTCGTGGGCGTTGTAGCCACATCCTTGGAAAATTTTCGCTCGCTTCAAAATTCTTTTGCAAATCTGTAGGCGATATCTTCATTTTCGGTAACGCGAGAATATTTACCACAGATACTACGGGGTCGAGCACACGGATAGATGGGCAGACGAAAAGACGGACATGCTTATGGGATTTTTGAAGCTTGTTTCTGCGCGTTATAAATGTATTAAAACAAAACTAAACTTTGGTACACTATAACATTATGTAGGCGTGGCCAATTTTTTCGATTTTTGTGCCCCAAATGCTGCACCATCGCCCATAGAATATGCGTTCGAAGTTTTCCACATTTATTTGCAATGAGCAAAAAAAGAATTTTTTATTTCTTTTGAAAGACAGAGGTGCTCTCAGTCTACCGGGGTCTGCGCATGGCCTTCGACCGATTTGGCTCATTTTTGTGACCAAGGTAATGTTTACAATAGATTATTGCACAGATGGACAGATACACAAACAGACACACGGATACGCCGACACACTTAAATCAATTTAGAATTTGATGCTGATCAAGAATATATACGCATTGTCAGGTGTCCGATGGTTTCTTCCGGGGCGTTGCAAACGTTTTGACAAAATGAATATACCCCTTATCCTGCGGTGATGGGTGTAATAATAAGAAAAAAAGAAAAACAAAGAAAATAAGGAAAATGAAAATTCCCTCTATTCCGGTTGTATGTGATGAAATGTGAACAAAGCCAAGGATTAGTCCATGGATGCAAATGTAAATGCTTCAGTAAGAAAATATAAAAATATGTACGCAGTACATTATTACATGACTGACACTTGGGTGCATGTATATTTTATTTACACAGTATTTAATTTGCATAAATTGCAAATAAAACAACAAATAACCCAACAGAACAAATTTAACATCTACTTTCTCGGAAACTTTTTCACTACATTCCTTTCCGTCATTGCAATAAGGGCTGAGACAACGAGAATAAAGAAATGCCTTTCTATTTTTAACCCCAAAATAACAGATTACGGTCTCCTCTAAGATTCTCATGTCATTCGTACTATTCGGAAATATCATTGCAGATTCTAGAGTGTAACTACCATATGTCCGTCTTTCCGTTTGCTTATTTGATGGCCAATTCATCAATTGCCCACTTTTATCTCGTTTGAAACTTTAGGCATATACTTGAGGTTGAACTGAAGTCGTCTATAAAATGACGATCCCTTAATATGCATT
This sequence comes from Glossina morsitans morsitans, assembly GCA_001077435.1. Lineage (NCBI taxonomy): Eukaryota > Metazoa > Arthropoda > Insecta > Diptera > Glossinidae > Glossina > Glossina morsitans. Next base: position 64,075 of record CCAG010019790.1, on the reverse strand, counting down.
TCCATTTCAATTCCATTTCAATAAAAGTTGGATTATAGCGGCGCAAATTTTCTTTATTGTTTGTTGAAATACCCCTGGATGTTCTTATAGTTTAACGCAATCTGAAGCTAATTTAGATGGACATTCCGCCATCAGGTGACAGAATATGTGTTTCAGGTATCTCCGAAACTTAGTTTAAAGCGGATCAATCAAGTGCTATTTACTCTTCGTATCTCGAAATGATTCCGAATTAGATGGTGTTTTGCATAAAAAGTTAAGTCTTTTATCTTTGGAATATGGATTCTCAGGATTGGTATAATTCCATATCAAAATTTGTATATTCCTACTTCTTGAAAAAATTCTTATAAACGATTAGCTGTAAATTAATAGGATTGTCCCTTTTACGACCCTACAAAATTGTTCATGTTGCATGCTCCCCAAGATTATAGCAAAACGGCCATTTCCTTCCATAAAAAGGAAAGAAAGAAAAAGAAAAAGCTTTTTCCCTTAAAGTGTTTTGACGTTCGTTACCTTCCTTAAGTTTGTGAGGCTCGCGGTTAACTTGATTTGCTTAATCACTCTATTTAAGAATACCATCAAGAAAAGGACGAGAAGAGAAAAACGCAAACACGCGATTGAATTAAACAAGTGCACTTAAACCCTGCAATCAATTACTCTTTCTTTTCTGTATACATATATAAATGCTGGCTTATCAGCCCTGACGATACTACGAACGGTCTTCCAAGCACGAGGATTATAGAAATTTTCTTTCGAGGCAGGCTATTTTTGTATGAATTTTAAAAAGATAGGAATAACGGAATAGCTTCAAGTTCTCACAATATTGAACAGATCGTTACTATACTGGTACTTGAAAAAACTTGAATCTCAAAGACGTCCCATCAAGACCAGTTAATGCATGTGATCAACGTTTGCTTTATTTGCATGGCGAGCTACATCATATCGCATCAATACTCTCCATGCATCTCCTTATAATTACATCACGCACAGTTAGTACTTGACATTTATGTTGACAGGCATCACTAATCAATTTTGGACGACAGTCTCTTTATTCATGGACCAGCAAAATTCTTCGAGACTATATTCACTGAATTGATGTATCGCAGCATATCATAAGTCGAAGGTGTTGGGCTTATCTTCGTCGAATATGAAGAAAGAACATCACACGAAACTATCCACGAATAAAATTTCGCTCTTTAGACGAAACGAAATTTTCAACTCAATAAAAGTAAAGCCAACATGATCCTAATAGCAAAACGTCCTAAGTACATGTACGTATGTAAAAATATCAAAGCTATGGTCTATCGATACTTGGATTATCGTATCGGAAAACTCGAGAAGCGATTCACAATATTCGTATATAACGAATATTTCCACCGATAGGTTAGACATTTTAGACTTATCGGTATTTTGCCCGCCGACCGTAACCAATACAATTGGCGCTCCCAAGAGTCTCCCCCTTTTGAGATATGAACTAAAAAAAGGGAGATAAATAAATGGGAGATAAAATGAATGATGGAAAAGAAGAAATCGCTGTCTGTTTAGAATGATGATAGAATGCTTTGTTACTTTGTTACGGTGTGTTACAAATCGTACGATATGCATATCTTATCTCCCAAGTAACGACTCTAAACATTTGAGAAGACTTCTGTCGTGTAGTGGAAATATTTCAAATATTTTTCTTTAAAACAGTATTTAATTTAAAAATTTCTTATTTTACTTATTTACTAACATGTGTCATCTCAATTAATGGTAAAGTAATCTTAACTATTTCCTTAATAAATAGTTAACAACTAACTTGAATGTTTTATACAAAATACTATTGTTTAACAAGCATTCACACTCTCAGCTACAAATAAACCATAACTTTACGAACTCGAATTGTAATTATGGTTAACTTTCATTTAAAAGAAATATAAAACCTGTATACACAATCCTTTTTACATAAGCGGAGGTGAAAGTACATTAATATCATCAGCTCTTTTGTTACATTGAAGGCATCATTTCGAAGAACACCCTTCAAAACCCATCAATAATATTGATGAGTCCAGTATTAAAAATCAATCTACAGGTGCGTATGTTTCTCTCTTGTTCCCCGTTTTTCCAAAGCAGTAAAAGTTCAGAGATAAGACTCAAATAGAACACAAATTCCATTTATTAAAAAATTATCGGGAAACGGAGGTCGGCCCGAACTAACATTCTGAGTTCAATCTTCTGTGCAATTCAAGATTTACTTTGAATAAGAATCGGATCGAATGGAGAATTCGTATTCAAGTCTATGAGTTCAATAGGACTTGGTTTTAAAAGGACCGAAATTGTTGAAAAGGGACCAAAGTCACAATGTTCTATTACAAAGTATTTGAGGACAGCCATGTAATGATTCAAGGCTGGCTTTGCTTTGGTCCCCGACTCATCGTAAGCGTAAGGAAGGAAAACATTGATAAAACCAGAATAATCCTTTTACAAAATCCATCTTTAAATTTGAGAGATATAGATATGTAAGGGATGCCAGAGATCATGACCATACCGTTAAATGGGGACGTGATCCTAATAAATATGTGGGTTACGGGTTTTCGAAAATATCTTGAGGAGATCCAAAGTTAAAAACGAAAATATGAATGAACTGTCGGTGTTTTTTGAGATTGTTTTAGCTTCGCCTGCCTTCTGCACGTATCTGTAAACAGATCGTGAACACTTTTTAACCTTGTACTCTTACTCGATCAAGGAGTATTTGTGCTGAATTTCAGCTTCCCATCCTTATTTTTTCGACTGACAAAACACAAAATTCTCCAAATGGAGCAAATTTCACAGATCATATAAAACTTAACGACTGATTAAAACAGCGCGGTTTACTTTTCTCAGTTATAGTTGGGCAAAGCCGAGCATTGAATACTCACTCCATCTCACTTCGTCTTATACATGTCATAAAATTAGACCTTGCTGCCACATAAAGGCTTACATTTCATGAGAACTCTTATATGAAACTGGCATACAGAAAACAGATCTATTAGTCCACACTTATTATACCAAATTTGTTTGCTATATCGCTCCCGTAGACCTATTTCCATTAAAAAATCCTAATCATTATATGTTGTTGCCATAGAAAGGCGTATTTTTGGTAAGAACAGAAGAGCTCCAAAAAATGGTCTCATCCGGTTCGAATTTTCCATATATTGGAGAACTTTATTTTCATCAAAATGTGTGGATAATTGCGACCTGATAGACAGATGGACAATCATGTCTAGCACAAATCGTGCAACATTAAGTAATATTATTACCCTCGTTCTCCAAAGGGATTTGCAGTATTAGTTCAATTAATCGACGATGATTACGTATTAAATTTTTCATTTTGTTGTTGTACTTAGACAGTGCATGGTACAAAAGTCGATTAGCTTTTCGGATCGAGACATTTAGTCGTCTATATCTACCTATCGGCCCTTTTGATTGGCGTTTTCGCCAGCTCCGAGAGAAGAAGAAGTAGAAGAAGAAAGAATTTGAATGTAGGCATGATCTCCCGCATACAAGTACGCCTACAATTGCCATACAATCTTGGAAGAATTTCATAATTCATACCTTAACAAAATACTGATCGGAAATTTGACATGAATTTGGGTTAAATGCAACTAAAAACTCGATTTGCAAGTAAAGAAATGACGAATGGGTGGGGATAACAAGGAGCTTGTTGTTTGCTTTCTCTTCGAATAGCAATAATGGAAAATTGCATTGAAATGCTGCTAAGCACAGATTTTAACATAATTTACATTTCATTACATTTAAACAATAAATAATTATATGAATTTTACAAATTCGTTTGTATTGTGCGTATGTACAAATGTATGGATTTCATTGCCAAGTAATCCATCTTTAAATCCCAACGTAGAGTTCACCTAAATAAATAATTATACATGATAGCATAATAACATTAAATTCATTGTTTATGTTGTTTTAACAGCCAAAATGTATATTTGTATGCACTTATCATTCAAATGCACAAAACATCAATACTACTTACATATCTGTTTACGAACATGGTTGAGTGAGTGTCATTGTTTTATTATTAATATTTAATATTTGTCATAAAATCATTACTGTGTCTATTATCGAAAATTTTAATTGAAATTTATACAGATTTTGTTGAAATATTCAAGTATTTGTTTAAATTATGTAGAATTTTAAATCCGTATGTTATGCTTTTTATGCTTACCCATTACCCGAAGGATGACGGGCATATTCATTTCCTTGCAACGTTTGCAACGCGCAGAAGACAACTTTAGACACCCGACTTAGGATATAGATATACTTGATCTGAATCGATTTAAGCATTTTCGTGTATCTGTCCGTACAACGTCTATTTTAAATGAAGCTTTGGAATTTCTTGCACGCAGTTTGGTGCCGAAAATGGGCTAAATCCACATCCACAGTATCCCGTTAGGCGAGAACATATTTCTTTTTTAACGAGAACATATTTAAATTTGAACTTATATTCTATGGACGATGCTATAGTACCTGCACTAAAATGGGTGAAATTGACCACGTCTAGCCGATATTCTAGGGTATCGAACTTGAATTTTTTTTTTTTTTTCGATACCTTTACAATGCGCAGAAACAAACTTCATGAATTCCATAAGTCCTATAATTTCTTGGCCATTTCACAAATTCGGAATGGACGTAAGCACTTGCGTCTATTCGTGCGTCTATCTGCCTGTCTGCGCAACTGTGTAGTACTTGTGGTAAACATTCGCCCGTTAGCAAAAATAAAGATATCGACTGAGAATTTGCGAAAGAATTTGGAAGTGGCCTAAATTTTTCAAAGGACTCACCTATAACGCTTACATGCTAATGTGACAGAAATTGAGAAGGGCTTTGCTTTCCGTGATTTTCTCTCGTTATTCATAAACTATAACAGAAAGACGATGTAAACTTCCACTTTTATTTTGACAGCAGAAGTAGTAGTAAGCCGCGCCCACCCAAAATTTACTTCTTCTTCTTGTTTAGTCGTAATTAGGATAACGAAGATGGGTGCAAAAGATTCGGTCATGACCATATATAATTTTCTTACTTGTTACTGTTTTTTTTTCTTTGTTTCGTTTATTTGCTTATTTGTATTTTTGTTGTACATTTTATTTCGAATACTCATATTTTAATTAAATTATAATAGAATATTAATTGTATAAGTGTAAGTGTATACACACGGATATCAATTCCTATTAATAAATGACGATATGTCTTTACCTATCATAGTAATTAAAGTATGCAAACAGGTGAAATTCCCAGATACGTTTCTTTGCTTGTTCGCATCTTTTCTTTTCAGAAAAAAGAAAAAGAGAAAAGTTTTAAATAAGTCGTAAATACCTATTTCACCTTATTTTCAAGTCAAATATGAACTACAATGTAATTGGGCTGCGAGCTACTCAAAGCAAATCTCTGTTCTAACTGTAAGCGGTCCAATGCTCTGTATGTTGAACGTTTAGCTGCACGTAGTGAACAATTCAACTAAATTTAGTATCATCACTTGCTTCAAGTCTCGCTACGCTTTTTGAAGCTTTTTCATCGCTTGGTTTTCTTTACTCTACTTTTATTACTTTCCACTTTAAAATGATTCAAAGGCACAAAGAATGGGGAACAGCAGTGTAACTTAACGAATGCAGAATCATCGTAAGCAAAAATATTCATATTTTGTAGAGTTTTTCGCACACATTTATGTGTATGTTGTAAGTAGTAAAACTTCTACTTAAAGAAAAAGTATTTAATAAAAGCACTTTCTTTTTGAGCTTCTTCTGTTATACCTACCCATCACCGTTATGCCACAAAAGAGAAAAAAAGGGGAAGAATTAAATTTTCTTGCTCTATAATATACGTTACTATGATACGAAATTTTTGTCGTATAGGCGCGTGGGCGTTGTAGGCGAGTCCTTGAAAATGTTTAAGACGCTTCCAAATTCTTTTCCAAGTTTGTAAACGATATCTTCCTGTCCGCTAACGGGAGAATGTTTACCACAAGTACGAGACCGTTACGCAGACACACAGGTGGATAGATGAACGGATGACTATGCTTAGATGCATTCCGATTCTGAAATTGGCCCAGAATTTATACATTATGGGGCTTTTAAAGTTTGTTTCTGTCCGTTACAAAGGTATTAAAAAAAAAATTGAATTTTGATACACTATAACATTGGGTAGACGTGATCAATTTCCTCCATTTTTATACAGGTCCGTAGAATACAGGTTCAAATTTTATACACATATCTGTTATAGTTTGTGAGTAGTGAGCGAACAACTGATATTTTATTCCGTTTGAATAAGAGATGTATTCTCTCTCATTTGACGAACTACTGTGGGCGTGCCTTTGGAACGATTTGGCTCATTTTCAATACCTACCCGCGTGCAAGAAATTCCAATGTTTATGCTAAACTCGAAGCCGGTAACTTCATTTTTGCGGCAAGGAGAACTTTTGCAACAGACATAGCACAGACGGACAGACTTAAATCGATTTAGAATTTGATGCTGATCAAGAATATATGTACTCTGTAGGGTCTCTGATTCTTCCTTCTGGGGGTTGCAAACGTTTCAACAAAATGAATATAGACCCTGATCCTTCGGTGATAGGTATTGAAAAAAATATGATAAGACGTCATCGTGGACGCCATGGGAATACTTTCCACCATCGATCGCGAGTAACTACGTGTATAGCTTACAAATAGGGCGCATGGAGGAATTGTGAAAAAAAAAAGTTCAGAATTTTAATAAAATAAAACATAGAAAAAAACTACGAAATTACTTGCAATTTATGCAACCAGTCGATATTTAAAAGCCACATAAACGGATGATCGATAATTGATAACCATTTTTATATCATACTTTTACAAAACGAATGCCACAGGAAGATTACATGATATAGATAGAGAGCTGCAGCTGCAGCAGGATATTAAACGGCATAGATGACAACACTGATTATCTAAAACGTACGGGAAACTGTCTGCTTCTCCCTTATGACGCGAATTTAGAATTATTGGTGTGAAGCGCTGTTCAGGCATGGAACAAGCTTGCCTAAAAATTTGGTTAAAAGAAAAAGAAAACTCATTATAAGCAAAATTCAATTCTGACTAATATGTCAAAATGGGAAATGTGAACTCTAGTCAGAAGTTGCAGGCTCTTCTTTCAGGTTGAACCGGCTAATGTTTCTTTTTAGTCGTTTCAGTTTTAGAACAGGCTCCATGAATTAACTTAATATGGGTTGCTGGGTTAACGATTAAATCAGAGAATAGCTTAGGCTTTAGAAAAGTTTGTAAATAATTGAAGTTTTAATTTTCAAAATTTCTTTCGGAAAACCTTACTCTCGCCAATTGACTCGTCTCTATAAACGAACAATCCAACTGAATATGGAAAAATTCCAAACAATGGGTATATCATAGGAATAAGAAGAGAATAAAAGTATTAGTCATACCTGTAATCGGTCAGTTATCCGCAGTTCTTAGAAGTTGAGATTCTTTCCCTTACAATTTAATTCTTTATTTTTTCTTTGACTTCAAAATTTCCCAAAGACTTACTTGCAGCACAAACACTCGACACACACGCCGAGTTGAATGAAAATGAATTTCAGTTTGAATGACGGTTAGCGGAAAATCTTACTCTTGATTTTATTTGAAAACTTCTACGATTTGTTTTTTTTTTTTTTAATTGAACAAGAAGAAGAAGAACTTGAATAATTTCAAAATATTCGTTAATTATATTCGTTTCGTTTAATTGATTTCCTGGCCCTTTACGATTCTTTAATGTTTGTATAATAATAATATAATTATTTTAATCCCGAGGAGTGGTCGTAAAAAAAAATCACTAAAAATCATTATTTAATGACAATAATTATCATCACTTTTCAAATCACATTCATGACTTCTAAGTATTACTTCTTTTATTACTTAACAATATATTTAAGGGAAAAATACACTTTTTTGTTTTTTTTTTTTTTTTTTTTTTTTTAGAGAATGTAAATAAATCCTAAACAAAATGTGTAAATCAATTAAATAGTTCTTATATAACATAATATTTATTATATTATAATCACACATATATCAAATCAAGTGAATTAAAAAAGGAAACCAAAAATACTGAAATATACCGAGTATAATACTCAAGTAAATGATTTCATATATTGAACAATTAAAGGCAATTAATATAAAAAAAATATTAAAAGAGAAAAAAGTAATTAAATAAAGAAAAATTAGATTAAAAAAATTGTAACAGAAAGGAAAATTATTTAAAAAAAATTTCTAATATAGAAATTATTATATGACAAAGTAATTAATTATTGAAAACAAAAATTGCGAAACAATAAAAATATGTGCCATTATCAAAATCAAATTAATTAATAAATTAATTAAATAAAAAAAAAAAATAAAAAAAAAACTATATAAATAACACTTAAAAACATTGTGTTTATAAAAGGAAATGTTACGCCTAATAAATATAAAATTTGTTTATGTTTCACGGATCTTAGCTTTTATAAAAAGAATAATCTTTAAAGCAAAAAAAAAAAAAAAAGAAAAATCAGAACAAGAAAAAGAAAATACAGTTTCTCTATTAATTTTTAAGAAAACTTCATTATATTGGAACAACAAATACGGCATACGCCTTAGGGCGTCTCTAAAATATCTGCCATCTCAAGATCTGGCCTAATTTTCAATACACCCACACACAAATAATTTTAATTAATAGCCATCGGATTGAATTTCAGATCGATATCGATAATAGATATTGAAAACTTGCCGCCGATTTATTAAAATTTTCGATTTACACTTAAGGCTTTCATTTTCAAGCAATTGACCAGAAGACCAATTAACTAAAAGGTTTAGCTTTTTATGTCAACTTGGGAAGCCATAAACCAAGTCACTTCAAGGAATACTTGAATAGCCATTGAAGGGGAGAATGACAGTTGAAAAACTAAGAAAGGTGCTGCAGCTACGCATGTGAAGACTCTTGCTTTTTTCAATTTACTTCTAATCATCTTACGAGTATGTCTTAACACTCTTTCTCTCTCTCTCTCTCTCTCTCTCTCTCTCTCTCTCTCTCTCTCTCTTTATGCTAAATTCATGTCAAGTTGTGTTAGTTGAATCGCCGGCTTTTCTTTGTAAGATACAGTTTGGCATCCTCTTTTTACAGACGGTTGTGAAAGTGTGACGGCCTGTCTTCTACCTATGCAGTAGTAGGTGCTACAGGGCAATTCCAAATTAATCCTAACCTCTGCTCTCCCGATTTGCGATTGTGGAGAAAATCTCATCGTCAAACATATGCTTTCTGAATGCCGTAACCTATCCAATAATCAAAAATTAGAGTTCGGAGCACCTTACCCTACGAAAATCTTAAGAATACTCGGAGAACTCTATACCAATCAAATGTTTGACTTTATTGATCAAATTTACTTTAAAACAAAGAAGAGCCGATAGCCTTAGTTGCTACTGCTCTTTCTATTTTTAGTCCTAGAATTTATTTCTTTGATCTAAATAACTAATAATAATAACGAATAATTTTCTCTTTCTCTACAAAAATCCTTCAAAGCATTTCGTTGGTTTCTTTCGCTTGAAAATCAAAATTATTGTTACTTTGTTTAAATCTCAAGCACAGTATTTGCGCAAAATTTCAATTAATTTAACATTAGGTTGTAACCTAATAACTCTTGTATCATAGAAGCTGATGTCCTATTGGAAGTATAAACAATTCATTTTAATCCTTATAATTCGCTGCTGCGGCCTTTGGAAGAAAATCGAAATTTCTTAAGTGCGTATTCATGTACTTACGCAAGACAAGGAGCAGAGCGAAAACTAAGATACAAAAAAATTGTATTAATCTTTAGTTCTATTAATATTCTTCTTCTATAATACGTAGTCAAAATTTTACCAAATCCATTAAACTTTTGAACAAGCAGAGGAAATCCACCTTCGAATGCTTTATTTTCCAATGGACTTTCGGCATAGTACACATGTTCTGTTAAACTCTGTGATAAGTGTCGTCATGCCCTTTAAGAAGGTACTTTTGTATTCACCATGTGCAGGTGAATATAGAAAACTCATTAATATGAATACGATTTTTATTTATTCAACTAACTGTACATAAGACGTGACACCATTTTTAAGATAAGATTCTACGGCTTAAAACTAACGTTAAACAGATGCCAACACTGCGAGAAACGCCTGCTAGTCCATTATATTGTCCTCAAATATAGGGGGATCAAAGTAGGTCAAGGGATTACATAATAGAAATGGAAATATTACTAAAGACGAGAACTTTTAATTACAAATTATTTTACCACATTCTATATAAACCGATTTTGGCTGATTTTCTAATTTAACTAACTGAGTAACTAAGCGACACATATTTAATACTTTAGAGAAAGTTTTGAAATTATTATAGTAATCTAAACGAACAATTCAACAACAGACTTATATCGTTTTGCAGACCCAACCAGTAAACCGTATTATCGATGCGTTTTTCGGCGATTTACATGCCAAGTAAACGAAAGCACTTTGTAAGGATATAAAGGCTATTGTTTAGATTTTTTCACTCACTCTATATATATATATAGGTTGACCTATATTTACACTTTTCAATATAAATGCAATCTGATAGTTTGGTCTCATAACATAATGGCAAAAGACTTAAACAACTCCTTTGACCTTTTACTAAGTCATGCCAACAATATTGACTTTTGTAGTATTGGAAATGAAAACTTGACGTAGCTTCTGATGGCAAGTGTAAAATATAAATAAATTAAATTAAAAATAGGAAACCACACTATATAATAAAGATATATATACATACATATATATATATATATATGTAAAACAATATGTTAATTATTATGTAATATTTACATGGCAATGTTCTGAAACGGTGAACTCATAATGATATATAATGAAATAAATGTAAAAAAAGCTATTCCCTCGTCGCTCGTTGCACCCTGCAAGAGATTGATCTATTTATCTTTGTTGCTCCAATTTTGATCTATTCTTAATTTTGTGGCAGAGTTTATTAATGAGTCATGCTTGTGTATTCATAGATTTTCAAAAGCGAAGATTAAACGAAGTTAACTCAATTTGATGTTAGCAACTTCCCAAAAACTTTGATTAGGTTTTTCGTTTTGATTCGTTTGATTAAGAAATTTAATAATTTAATGAAATCTTAAGAAATAGTTCGCGCTCAATATATTTTCTTCCTTTTTTCGGTTCTATTAAACGATCTCGTTTTTGAAGTTCTCCCCTAAAAGAGAACATGGAGGAGGATGGATTATTTAAAATAAATATAATGTAAAGAAACCTCTGAACTAAAATAAATTACTTTTTGTAAATAAATATTATGATAAAATAAGGGAAAAACACGAAGAAGACTTTATATTCGGCACAGAGCTGAAATATTCAATACTCACCACTTGGAAAAAAAATTACATACTTTGTCTAAGACAAAAGAGCCCATCCCAAGTATTGCGTCGAAGCATTCGTTTGTCAAACTTGAATTGAATAATAAATAAGTGACATGGGCGTTTTACTCCCACCACTCGTGGTGGATATAGGAAAAGCTTCGCTCTTTAATCTAAATTTCATTTCAGCATACAGTCTCAGGAACTAATCTGTTTCAGTTCAATGAAGTGCATATGAGAAGCAGAGCAAAGAACGGATATAACCAATGTACGCAAGTACACATATTTTTTGTGATCCTTAGCATTTTGGAATAAAAAAAACTTGCTTCTCTCTATTATATGAACATTCTGTCTATTTTTATTTGACATCCTTTCGGAATAAAAGGCCTTCTTTATTCGCTATCTAGGAATGAATGTCGTACCAATTTTGCCATTCCCATTGTAACACTCAAACATATTGGGTAATATGGTAATGGATTTGAGGATGTCCGCCCATTCTCGCTTTGGCCATCGGGTATCTCAAAAATTTTGCTGGAAACCTGAAATTTACCGCATTAATTGATACATCCATATACGTCCCTCGGGCCATTTGCCAACGACAGTAGAAGTAGTCGAAATAGAAATAGTTTCGATAGATGCCTACAAGGTAACAAACAAGACCGACATTGACATTCACAAACAACAACATCATAATATGTCTGAAGCTTTAACAGAGTTTTATTCTATGGACGAACTGAAATCTGAAACTTCAAGGCTAAAATGAATTATACATTACATCATTGAGTGGTGCTGCGGCCTTAGATCGATTTAAGGGCTTGTAGCAAGGAAGGAAGCCTGCTCTCTGCAATGTATGTCATCTCACTTCCCTTCCGAAACGAACAAAATAAAAATATCGCCCAGTGGTTTGTATAAAAATCAAATTAATTTTTACTCGCTAATGAATCACTTTAAAGACACGATGTATATATAAACCGTGGAACAAAGTTTAAAATTTGTTTATGTATTACACCTGAAAACGAAGCCAATTAAAATAAATTTAAAAAATATATAGAATTTATTTAAAAGAAACAAACAAAAATAATAATTATCTCCCAAACCGGCACAGAGCTCACAATTTCTAAAAATATACATACATTTATGTATTTATGAAGGATATTAATTACATAACAATAATGAAAGAAGCTCAATATCATATGTAAACGAATTAAAAGGTTTATTAATGAATCAACAATAAAAGCAAAGAAGATAGAAAATACATGAAAAACGAATGAAACGAAAATTTATTCATTTATATTAATTTTGATGATAATTTTATACAAAGAAAACTAACAGTGACATTTTATAGAAAAAACCTACTCACATTTTCAAATTATTTTCTATTCGCAGAGGTTAGAAAATAACTTGTGTGTGTGTGTGTGTGTGTGTGTGTGGATAAAACAAAAGTTTTCCCTTTTCACACCTCGTAGTTGTGAAATCCTTTTCATACCGTACTTCACACCGTACATTTAACAAGCATCAAGCATCATATGCAACAAAAATCGCATTTAATTATATTCCAAATCGTTGACAATTGCGAACGAGAATTGAGTTGAATCCAAACATTTCGCTGATAAATAAGCATTTTTATAATTAAATAATTTCTGCTACCATTTATCGCTTCAACAAATTGTTTATGAAAATGAATTTCTGAACAACGGTTTTCCAAAATTGAACAAAAAATCAAAAAAAAAAAAAACTTTGAAGTGAATTAGGATCCACTACCAAATACCCCACATCAACTCGCGTAGTACGATTATTCATGTAACGACTTTTCAAAATAATGCGTTATATGGGAAGTTGTCGATAAATTCGTGCGCTGTGAACCATTCACAATTTCATTCCTTGGAGCAAACACGTTCTTGTACCAAATTTCATAAAAGTATCTCAAAAACTGCGCTCTATAGGCTGAACACAACAAAATAAGGCGGGCAGACGGACAGACGGATAGACAAGCTTAGAATGATCTGAAATGTTACTTCATTATAAAGACAAGGTGCAACTGTGTCACAAGTCTTTCAAAACACTTAATACACCCTTTCGCACAAACTTAGTACACCCTTCTACCACAAGTGGTAGAACGTATTATTACAATGAATTTATTAGTGATTAATATTGGGTAAGAGGTGAAATATGTGTCAGAGAAAACAATTGCACTTCTCGTTATGATGTGCACATATGAGAACACTTAGACCTCTGCATAGTACTTGGAGGCGTCTCTGGTATATTACAACACAATAAAGATATTCGACAATAAGCATTCACAACTATGGCTATACAATAAACTTTAAGTCTAACAAAAGAAAGTTCCCTCTCATATATAATAATTTGCGAAATTGTTTTCCACTTTTTCTAATAGTTTATGTGAGGGTTTAGATCACAAAACAATGCTCAAAGAACAGACTTTCTTTCAGAGGATAGCATGTAGATTCGACCCTGAGTGTTATGTGCGGTAAGTCGAATAAATGGAAAATCAGTTAACTCGCCTTCTTATAAAGACAGCAGTAAGTACAAATTTCTTTTAGCCTCCAAGCAGGCCAACTTCGGACGAAAATTTTGTCGAACGACATACTAGAGTAAAAAATTTCAGTTCACATGGCGAGCCGTTATTACTCACATAACCTTCGAACAGTGAACTGGCAATGACTTGAAATTCAACATGAAATCAGCATCGTTGGACTTTCTCATCAAAGATCGCATAAGTAAGTATTCTAAACGAAGATGCAAGTTATACGACAATTGCGCGTGCAAAGATCAAATTGAATTTGTGAATCTGTGTTGGTCCTTTATACGATCCAAACCTAATTGTCTAGTATATCAGAAATCGATTTTTTTTTTCGCTGCTTTTATTCATCAGGCAAACAAAATGTAATTGCCCAACTCTGTCCCCGTACAAGCACCAGCAGAGAAAACACAAATGAGGTAAGCATAGCATTAGCAGGGAAAGCCGACGTGTAGTGCACCCAAGTACTTGTCATTCAACCTCTATAACAATAAGTTGATGAATCAGTTCAAAGAACACTACTGCAGTTAGTTAGTTATTCAGCCAAATTTACACCACAAAGTTTATATCCCTATTACAGCTAAAGTAAACTTTATTATTTGTTTTCAATTAATATTTCGAAACAAATCTTTGCACTTTAGAGAACAACATACCATTGTTTATTCATTATGGTAGTGAAAAATAGAAAGAGAAAAAAATAATCGTAAAAGATTTTGTATCGCTCATGATATCATATGAACACTAAATATAAGAAACTGTTTATGTTCCTACAAGACATAGGGAAAAAAATATGTTGACCTAGAAATATCTAATATAAGACACTGAGAGAACTTGACTGGAATATTTTAATAGCTTCACTATGCAGCCTAGAGCCACCAATCTCAGTTAAACATTATTCCTCATAAGCCCTATAAAACTTGTAAACACAAATTATAAAATTTCTACGAATCAATATGTCATTGCCTACGTCACACAGAGTGTTTTAATTTGATGAATTCATAGAAATATACACCTAATCCTCTTTTTACACGATAGATACGTTCCCAAAAAATACGTGTAAAAAAAATTCGTGTAAAAAGAGAATTAGGTGTAAACAATATTTATTAAAAAGTTCTTGTTAGAGTTCACTTAATTTATTTCGTGCTTACACATTTTAATTCAGTAAATATTTTATAAAAAATAACTTCTACTTTGGAAAAAGGGAATTATATCTGAAATTCATAAATATAAAAGAAGTTAAAATAATAAAGACATAATTTAAACACTTCGTATACTCGTCGAAAAATCTCGCTCCTTGCTCTGTGAGATTCAAGAAAAATTCCTGGAATATTAAAAATCGTGTTAAAACAAAATAATTCGGGTAAAAAAAGAAATGTTTTTCTTTTAAACTCATGTTAAATTAAATTCGTGTAAAAACAATTCGTGCAAAAAGTGAATTGGGTGTACATATCAATAACATATCAAGTTTCTTAGTATTTCACATTTGCAAATATTTAGTTAGAAAAAGAGAGAACACAATACGCGCCAGCAACTAACGAATATTAAAATACCAGGTGAGAGTTTATTAAAATTGCCCTTAATAACTTTTACAGTCATTAAGATTGAATGAATTCCTTAAATAAAATACATGTAAATAAGTGCATTGACCTGCATGCAACAAATGTTGCTTTGCTTGCGTTCCGCTGACAGTTGCTTATGCGGATAATAGTTTTTTCTAATCTTTTCATTTCGTAATCACATCTTTAGCTTAAGTTGAAAAAGTTTATTTTACTCGCTGCACGGTGTAATGACTGCCCTTTAGTTCGCCCGCGCTGATAATATCCTTACGATCAGCAACCGAAGCGTTTTCGAATTGCCTGAAGACTGCCACAGCTATTTTAGTTTAAAACCCTGTGCTGACCTTGAACATAAATAGCTAAGAAAAATTTATATCTTCTTATGCAAAAATTTGAAGTTAAATTATACGAAAATTAATGCGAACGTAGTCGTATTTCGTACGGTCTACTAATCGAAGCAAAAACTTTAACCGAATAATTGAATTTAATTTTCATCAAAATTCTCAAACTACAAATTACGAGCCCTACTACTGCTCCTGTTTTTACTGATAATGAAGTTGTTTTGTGTGTGTGTGTGTATGTGTATGTATATTTGTGTTTCTACAGACATATTGCAATACTTCATTTTAAATATCACTAAATTAGCATTTGTTAAATAAGTTAAACATTTAAACACATAACCGACCTAAGAAAAAAAAAAAAAAAAAAAACTAAAATAAATGCGTAAAAGACGCACAGTTTCTTGAGAGAGAGTGCCCTTATAATACAGACAAACATTTTGGTTACATACATATACCAGTGGAGACGATAAGGCAACGAGGACTTTTTACTACAAATTTTTGCGCATTTGTTTAGTTTATTAGCAAAATAGTCTGTATATGTGCTTGGCTACATAAGTTCATTTACATGCAAGCGTGTGCATGCATGCGCATGTTTTGTGTGCGTGTGTCTATGCAAGTAAGTCTTTCTTCACTTTTGGCTGTTGTTGGCAATTTTATCTGTTTGCATTTTTCGAACAGTAGAGAAAATTTTCTTTACTGATTTTTTCTTGTTTTTGGTAAAAATTTTCCATTTGCAGATAAAATATGAGACCATGACACACCCACACATTCGCCAAACAATAGAAAAAAAATATAAAAATTCATACAAAACAGAAATTTCTTAAAATAATTTAACCACAAACACCACAATTGCATTGTGGTGCTTGTCTTCTGTTTTCTTTCGTATAAACAAAGCAGATGATAGTAGCGGCAGTCAGTCAGAAGACGTAATATCAGGCAGACGTTACCCGAGACAAGACATGACGTTATATTGTCTAAACAAGTTTATATTATGGAAATTTCTCTCCTCTGCCTTTTCATGCATATATTTCTTTCTTGTTATTATCCCATAACAACAACAAATAGCAAATAGCAAATTTTGTTTACATATCACATCATATGTTTGTGGTGGAATTTCTTCTATGCAAAAACAAATTAGAAAAGAGACTTAGAACGAGTGATACTTTGATGAGCATTTGATTTAAGAGCTTTGTGGCTATCAGTCCAAATGTATTTCACATTTCGCGAAAACAAAACTACGGTTTATCAAATAATTGCATGCGAATTAATTATGTTTTTTTTTTTTCTTCTTTCTTTTTTATATTTTCATACTTGAAACATATTTGGAATCGTGTACTGACTCAAAGCAAAAGTTGACGATATTTTTCCGGTAACTCAAGTAACACCAACCAAACTATACTAAGTGCAAGAATTGACGGCCCATAGATAATTACAGAAGAAAAAGAACATCGTGCCGTTCCTAACTACAATCGAAGGTAATTGCCTTTTTAAAGCCCTGAAAACAGAAAGCTTCACTAGGAAGTAGTGAATGGATTCATCCATGCTATAGCTCGGACGTTAAGTTTTTAGCTCTCTGCAGAACTCTTTAAATACCGTATAACTGAATTGAAAAGGGGAGACTCACTTGATTCAACTTTTCGCCGTGACATCGCAAAGTCTGTACGGAAGTCGGTTAAAACTGCATCTATTTGCATAAAAAAATTCATTCCAAATCTATAAAAAATGTGTCTAAATTTTGTTGCGAAAATAGCATACATTTCCACCTCGATCTACTTACTATATATAATAGCGGGGGAAATATGTTTCCTCAATTCTGGCTCTGCATTTTGGCTTTCGCCTCGCCGACAACACGCAAAACGACTTGAATGTGCCCATCTATAGTCCTTCTATGCAGTTCGGTTGGTGCTTCGATAATCCTGGCATTAAATGCAACACATACGTTTTCCATAATAGAATGTTTTGGAAGAGTAGATTTCTTATTCCTATTCACAAAAGTGGGAGTAGACAACTTGTTGAGAACTATAAAGGCATCGCCAAGTTGAGTGTCTTGCCTAAACTCAGCATTTGGACTTTGCCATCAAATCGTATATTTCTCCACTCCAACATGGCCTTCGAAAAGGAAGATCGACGGTCACCAATTTGTTAGAGTTTACTTGCCATGTTTTCAAGGCTTTTTCTCGCACTCACGTCATATACACTGATTTTAGCAAAGCGCTTGATTTGGTTAGCCATAAATTACTTATCTTTAAACTGCAATCCTCTGGCTTCCCTGCCCATGATGAAATGAAATGAATAAGTTCTTATCTGCACAATAGATCATTCAGGGTTTTGTTTAACTTCCCCACCTTCTATGAATTCCCTGTTACGTCAGGCGTACCTCAAGGCAGCTACTTACGACCCATTTTATTTAATCTATACTTTAATGATTTGCCTTCGGTGATTAACTCCAGCCAGTATGCTGATGATGTAAAACTGTTTTCTTTCTTTTCCGTAGAATCGCAATCACATCAGCTTCAAATTGACTTGAATAACATGAAATTAAACCTAAATAAATGTAAGAAGCTTTCTTTCTCAAGAAGTAATTCATTCATTACTCAGTATTTCATAGATTCGCACAAGCTGGAGAATGTCTATTCGTTCACAGATTTAGGCGTTCTCTTCGACCATAGGGTACGTTCTAACTTGCATGTTGAACTTTTGTTAAGCAAAGTTAAGTCCGCGCTTGATTTTATAAAGAAGTGCTCCAAAGAGCTTGATGATCCTTACATTACGAACATTACACGACATATCTTGTGTGGAATCCTTCCTATACGTGCTATGTAGATTCAATTGAATCTGTTCAAAAGTAATTTTTGATCTTTGCCCTAAGGAATTTGGGTTGGGACCCGATTGCCTCTCTTCCCCCCTATGAAAATAACAGATGGCAGATGAACAAACGAACGGACGAACGCGCTTGGGTGCATTCCGAATTTCAAGCCAGCCGATAATTTATATAATGTATGGGGTTCTTGAAGCTTGCTTCTGCGCGTTATAAAGTTATTGGAAAACAAATTAAATTTTTATACATAATAATACCGGGTAAGCGTCACCTATTTCCCCCATTTTTGTACAGACACTACAACATAGACCATAGAATATAAGTGCAAATTTTTGTTCATTTATCTGCCATAGCTTATGAGTAATGAGCAAAAAACTGTGGGCGTACTGTGGGCGTCTCCTTCGACCGATTTGCCCCATTTTCAATACCAACCCGCGTACAGGAACTTCTAATATTTGCGCTAAATTTGACATTCTTAAATCGTTTCAGAATATGCCGCGAATCAAGAATACATATACTTTGTGGAATCTCTGGAGAAGAGTATAACAACAAGGTGGCCCCTTGGCACGCAAAGAAATGTGATGAACGTTCAAATGCAAACTAAAATATGAGGCATCTTTAAAGACTTTAAAGTTGCAAGACTTTGAAAATGCAAATCGATTCTTCTCGCTGCTTTCGCTTCATTATAATCATTTTATCTGTATTATATAATTAAATAAATGTGCATTATGGAAAAAAAAAACTGTTTTTAAATAAGCTTTTATTTAAGTGAACTAAAAGATGGAAAATATACATTGTCCCTGAGTCAGTTTTAGATTTTTCCATTCTATTCTCGAGTCCCTTTCATTTGATACCCAATTTGCATCGATTGTACTGTTAAGATAAAACTAATTCGCCACGTCCTTAGCTCATTTTTTAATATGACCACTCACTCAGGGTAAAGGGGTGGAGAGAATAGATATAGAGAAGGATAGATAGGGAGTTTGGCCGTAGCTTGGTGTGAGTGTGTCCAATTGTGAATAGCAAAAAAGAAGAGTTAGGGGCCGAATGCAAAATACACATTTCCCTTCCGCACCGTGCTGTGAAAGTCAGAAATTGCCACTTCTACAATGGGGGAAGGAAGAAATTTCGCACGTTACCACACAACCAATATAGATAGCACAATAGAACTCACGAGTCTACCGCTTCAACGGTCGAGATCGTAACTGAGTCCTTCTGCTAAGCGCCGCTCATTCTAATCGCTGGACTATACGAGAACCACTTGTAGTCGCACCATTTCTATTTAAGTTTTAAAGTTGAAGAAAAGGATATGACTAAAACTAATATGCCACAAAGCATTATATTTGCGCTTTACATTGATATCGTTGATCACCTGACTATTTTATGCTTAAATGCAGCCATCGAAAAAATCTGATCTTTGGGAAGTATGTGCAATGCAACTGGTTTTCGAACAAGGCATGTTAAAATGTTGTTCAGCTTTTTACACGGGTCTAGATGCGATTTGATGGATCTACGAATTAAATACCTGTAATATGAAATATGGAACACGAGAGAAGTGTTCATAGTGATATCATTCTTCAATTTTCGCAATTTTGCTACTTTTTAACATCCTGTTAAAGGCAAAAGTCGATGTAACAATCTCCTCTCTCCCTTTCGCTCTCTCGCTCTCTCTCTCTCGCTCTCTTTCTCTCTCTCTCTCTCTCTTCCTCTCTCTCTCTCTCTCTCTCTCTCTCTCTCTCTCTCTCTCTCTCTTCCTCTCTCTCTCTTTCTCTCTTTCTCTCTCTTCCTCTCTCTCTCTTCCTTTCTCTTCCTCTCCCTCTCTCTCTTTCTCTCTTCGTTTGTCGTTTTGAGTTGGGGATTACATTTGGCAGCGAACGTATGAGATCCGACATTAAAACGGAAGCAATCGCATAGATTTAAAATTTGATCGGTTCAGTTGACATATATATGTATATGTATATATACACAACTAATTTTCTTACTGTGAGAGCCAGCAAGGACTTACGAAAGGACTGAGAGATATGGTCAAATTCATATTAATTAAAAACACGTTTGTTTCGTAGAGCTTTTCTCCGTTGACAGATATATAATATCAGAAGGGTCGGAAAATCACATTTCGAATTCCCAACAGCCGAATAGATAAGAATCGCGACTGTCAAGTCAGTGTTTGCGGGTGCAATGATCAGAGCGGTTAGGCCACACTTAGTCAGAATTATACCCAGTGCTCAGTCAGTGAACGGCATAGCACTTGCCGATTGGGTGCGCACCCTCTGGTCAGTAAATTGCGATAATGCGATGTTGGATAAAAATTCACTCCTCACCACCTTTGAAGGAACAAAAGTAAAATTAAAATCGCAATAAATGACAAGAAAAACTCTTTCCGCAGCCGACATACTCTTGCACATTGAGTTGTGTGTATTGTAAATTGTAGCGTTACTTGTTAAGCGGAAAGTAAAAATACCATAAAATGAAATAAAAAAATATTTTAATAAGCATTTCAAATAACCAATTCAATCATAACTGCTTTACAATGAATTTTTTTAAGCCTTAAATTTTCATGGCCGACAATCAATATTCTTGGCAACCATAGCAACCGATATAACTGAATTGAAAAAAGAATTTATTTATTATTGAAAAGCCTACAATTTTGACATTTTTTCGGGAAGCGAAAACTGTAAAAAATCAGAGGATAACAAAATCGAGAAAAAAATATTTTTTTTAAGCCAAATTAATTAAAATATATAATCCTTAAACGATTTTTTTTTTTTTTTGTAAAATATATACATATATATATATAACAATTTCGACACCAAAAGAAGAGAAAGTTTTTTTTTTTTTTATTATTTGTTTGATCAAATTGAGTTAATCCAATCGACAATAAGCGAACAAGAAATCAACCAATTGTTAAGTGTGTGAAGTGATACCCACTTATAACTTAAAAGAAGAAAAAAGAAAATTGTTAAAATGGTAAGTAAGTAGCTCGCGATGAGAGTGCGATATTGAAAGAAAATGCAAGACTAAGTAATTAATTTGAAAACGTGATAGACAAGTAAATGATGATGATTTTCAGTGGTATTATATGCTTGACACAAAGAGGAGGCACCAATATTCCATAAGGCAGAGATTTTCACTATGACACAAATACTTGAATCCTTCATATGAAGGCTGATATGCAAGCAATAAACAACAAACAATGGTAACAAAATGCTTTATGTGAATGAAAAAGGGAAACAAGAAAAAAATAAAATAACAATAACAATAACAAAAACAAAAACAAAAACTCATTGCGAAAAAAAGTGAATTACAAGCGCAATATCAAAGCGTTTGTTGCCAACAATGGTACCCATTGATTTCATATCTCTTTAAAAGCGCCAGCAATTCACTTAACGCGATTACTTAACTTATAACGTTCATATGTTAATTGTTTACTATGCACGTATGCAGTCATACATACATACGCACGCGAACACATACGTACAAAGAGTACGCAAGTAAACAGGGCGTTTTATACGCGTACTATTGCATACATTGTTTCTGGGCTATTGTCCAAGGCCTCAGTGCTTCACTGCTTTTATAGTCAGTCACTCATTCAGTGAATTTTGTCGTTCAGTCTTTGCTATGTTTAACGTGTAATTTTTCATATGCCACAAGCGGCTGTTGCTTTATGGTATTTTTTTCCTATATACACATATATATATATATATATATATATATATATTGCCTTTTTCCTTTTCTATAATAAATCGAAAAAATAAAGCAATATTTTTGCAATTTATGACAAATATTCGTTTAAGTGCAGAGAGATTTTTGTTTTTTTTTTTTTTTTTTTGCGTTACCCTTTACGAGTGTATGTATTTATTGTATTAAATATCCTGTCAGCCTTATACCGCCCCTTTTATATGGAATTTTTGGCGCCAAAACTTCAAACCTTTCTTTTTTCTTTTCTCGATGATATGAAAAAATAACAAAAATGGAAAATTCCGTAGACATGCTTTCGTTTCGTGTAAAACATTGCATTTTGTGTTTCGCTTTCATTCATACTCTGATGCCATTGTTTTCACATTGTTGCTATAGTATTGTTGCTGTTGTTGTTTTTATTTCACATTTTACGCGCAAGGATTTTTTGAATAATT
The DNA here is from genome assembly GCA_001077435.1 of Glossina morsitans morsitans. Classification (NCBI taxonomy): domain Eukaryota; kingdom Metazoa; phylum Arthropoda; class Insecta; order Diptera; family Glossinidae; genus Glossina; species Glossina morsitans. The sequence continues at coordinate 41,284 of CCAG010019790.1, read as the reverse complement.
TACAATCATAAAATATGCAATAAGCCAACATCTGTTACGAGAAATTGTTTTGAAAGCCGCGCCGCGCCGCGCCATATCATATTATTTAAACGCAATCATTTTCTCTCTGCCAGCCATTCTGTCCGTTCCGTTTTTCATTAGAAGTGCGTAGACGAAAAAGGGGCTTAACTTACCAACATAATAACTTAAGATAATATATTCACTTAACATTGTCATGATATCTTCCACGCAAAATGTAAACAATTAGTACCTAAACGTAGCTGTATGATCTTTGATGATAAAATATATATATAATAATTCTCATTATCATTAACTCCCAAGTCAAACACAGAAAATATAACGCGTCGAAGACGAATATGAAAGAACCAGCAAATGCTTGATGAAGTGAAGGTTTGACTCTGTATCTCTGCTTCTTGACCTCGGTTGAAATTCCTAGCCATGCAAATAATGAGACGAAAGGCGAAAGGCGAAAAGTTTGCAATTTTTTAAACGAGTAATGTCCTCAAGGAGAATCCAAAAAAAGCTATTCCTCCCGAACAACTGACACTGTCAACAAAAGGTTTTGCTTAGCAACCGTCAAGAGAAATTATTGCGCTTGCAAGAATTCTAGATGTCACCAAATGTAAAGATTCATCCTCGGTCGATTTTTGTCCGTTGATCTATCCGTTCTCTGCTACTCCTAGCAACCCTTGCGCAAGAGTGAGGAGTTCATTTACCGACTCCAGAAGCAAAATTATTATAATATGCGTAAGACAACAAGTACACAGCTAGGAAAGAGTATATGGATTCATTCTTTCATAAGCAATATTGTGCAGTGATTGTGGGTGTATTCGATGTGCATTAGTTGCAACTTAAAACTAATCATTCTACTCATGCACTGAGACAGCTTCTTAATTCAATTCTACAATTACCATATAAGAGAAATTAGGAATAACTTGTGAAATGAAGCACTTGCAATAGCCCTAACCCTGCGGAATATTTGAACTATCTTCGCTAACAAATTACGGCCTCGTATTAAAGATTAGTCTATTGACCTTGATTCCCAATCGTTTACGGGCAATGCTCTTTTGTGTTGATAGAGCGAGCTAACGCTTGTTGTTTCAAGAAACGCAAATGTACACCTTTAGCATATAATTATTTTTCTTACCTGCAAGTATGAGGGGATAATAGACGTAAACAGAGCTATAAAGTCGTTCAGTTCAGAACAGTGAGGTGTTAAGTAGATGCCTTTCTAGAAAACTCGTTGAATCTTTCATTTATTTCAATGTATTGTCGTCCGAATTTCTTAGTTGCTGTAAGCATGGTTTCTTGTTGTGGTCGCATCCACTTTTAAGTTCAATCCGTTAAGAAGTTGAGCAAGGATATCTGTTTTATCCTCAAATTTCCCACTAAGCTTTTACGACTTTAGAAAATTCCATCAAATAATGAGGATGAATATGGATAGAGTTTAAGGGGCTCTAGATAACGCATATCTGCGAGATATATACAAGCATACAAGCCAGAAGAATAGTGTTTATATTGATTAGAATGCTTGATCCTGTAATCCAATTTTTAAATTTTATCATCGAAGCATAAAGACGGACTAGTATTGTTAGAGACAATGTATTAAACGCCACTTTATGTAAACACATCGTTGAGAAACCACCAATCATCAGTTCCTTAGGGTTAATCCCAAAAGTTTATCTAGAATACCAGTAACATTTTACCAAATATGTCGTTCCGTTTCTTAGTCTTCCTATCTATAAATGAAATTTGCATCGTTTTGAATATTTTTGCGTCTACGAAAACTAAAGCTTAGACCTTTCAAATTCAGGAAAATGAACAGAGAAACTTGAAACTCGACATATAGTTTTGATAAATTTTTATAGGCCATCTCTTTAAAGTAAATGCAATCTGGCCACAAATACGTCCAAAATAGATATTAATTAGGAAAATATCTGAATAAATATCAATATCCTATAAGGTATAAAAGATATTTAAGATTATAAGGAAATTAGCTTTAGCTAATCGCAAATGTCGGTGCACCTGAATACGAATATAAAAATTTGACTTAGTTGGCTCGTAGACAAGACGACGAGATCACCATTACTCGTGTCGCATCATGGTGGGTAGAAAGTAATCAGGAAAGGGAAAGAAATAGGGAGATGATACTAGAAGACAAGTTGATGCGTGCCTAGTCAGCATTCTCTGCAGAGATAGACATGGAAGTGAGTCGAAAATATTTTCTTTGCTTTTTGAGAATATTCTAAGTAAAAAGTGTGTCCTATAACTGCCTTTATGGAAATTGGCATTTGTGTAAAAGACAGCGAACAGAGTAGCCCTCTTCGACCTTCCGGTTACATTATCATTGCAACAAGATACAAGCGAGGGTCTTTCATGAATGATCTTGGTAATGCCTAACATGTCGATGTCAAAAATATCGGAAAATTCATTAAAAAGTCTGCATGAGTGATATGACACACATTATGGCTTCCGTTCCTGTTTTGAACAATTAGGCGAAACAATGAGGCTCTTATCGCTCCTGTAGATTCTACGGCAACGCAACGCCAAACGTAACGTCAAAATAACCTAATACACTTGTATTGAGTATACACTTTGGCTGAGTTTATGAAAGCGATTGTTGTTACTGAACTTACGTTAGAACTTATCGGCCTATTAGTTAAGAATATGCGACAAATCGCAAAGAATATATGATTATACAAAAGCAAGCAAGCTATTCATACCCCTTCTTCTTCTTCTTCTTCTTCTCTTTTTTCGACAGAAAAGACTTTAGTAAATCAAATGTCGACGACTTTTGATTAAACATTTTTATTGCTACGCTCCTGTGCAATACTCTCACTTACTGCAAAAAAAAAAAAACAAAAATGCTATCGCAAGCAGCTTTTCAAGAAAATCTTGCCTAAAGCATGAAAAGTACAACAAAAACTCTATCTCCATACACAAAAATCAAAAAACAAATTGTTCTTTTTAAATCTTTTCGGCAAAAAGGACCTTGATAAAAATTAATTTATATTTGGCCAAAAAAAGGAGAAAAATACATAAAAAGAAAATGTTCAAAAACGATTTGCTCTTAGGAAAATAATCTGAAAGGAAAAGCAAACAACCTCTTCTGAAATGCTTAACCTTGTAAACATTTATATGCGATGGGACAGCACTGCCGCTTTATAACCTTGAAACTTTGTCATGAAAATTATGCTTTCTGTGCATTACATGCATATTCTTAAAGCTGCATTGCACATACTCCTAGTTACGACATGAATTTACATACGTTTACAACGTATACATATGTGCGTACGCATGCAGTACAGTACGTGTTCATAAAGCTCTTACTGAAGCTGAAGCTATGCTTCATGAAAATACTGATAATTGTATTTAATGACAATAATTGAGAAAAGAATGCTTTCATTTTACTTCACGTCAGTCACTGTGTACGCATAGCAATTACTAAGAGTATTGTTTCTTTTTGGTAATATATATGCGTTGAAAAGGACTGGTGGCTGGTGTTGCCTTAGTTTTCAAACATTGTTTGCATTATTATGATGATGATTATGCTTCTTCTTTGTTTTATGATTTCTTTCTCTCATATCGTGTTGATTTTAAATTTATTTAATTTAAAATCATTTTACAATGGAATCGAAATTCAATCGAACAACGGTATCGTTGGTTTAAGCAAACACAACCGCAATAACAATAGCGAGAACAAACAACGAGTCACCATAAACAAACCGATTTATATAAATAATTAATTATGCATAAATTTGTATAAATACATACAATAAAGTCTGGCTTGTACATACATACGTACACACACATATGTTTGCATTACATTACCGTAAAACGTATAAAAAATGATTTTTTATATCAATCACCGAAGCATAAAGACGATCACATTTCATTCTATCGTTTACAACGCCTACAGATATGCATACAGACCGTCCATACGCACATTTCATATTGCATTTTTCATTCGATTGTCCCCTATCCGATAATCCGTACTTACAATTCCAAAATGTTATATAACTTTTGTTCATTATGTCGCAAAATCACTACAGCTAGCAATCGAACAAAGCAAACAACAAGAACAACAAAATGTAAACTGAAAAATTTTTTAAAATTTATAATTAGAAATTGATTATACACTCATACCACAACCAGATCCTAATAACTTTCGTCGACACATCTGAAATTAATAAAGAAAAAGGTGATAAATGCGTTTCTACACACAATCCAAGTAGATCCAAGTTAGATCTGTACAATATTCGTCCCATCCAAGATCCCGTAAGGTAATAGCTTGGATAACTGTATGCAAATTTTAGCCATGTTTGTCAACCTAGCTGTCTGCAATACGCTTAAAAGTAGAATCCCATAAATCATGCATTTAGGCAAACAATGATAATCGTCATCCTTCTCTAAGACTGAGATCTTATGGTGCTGTTTAAAGCACAAAACTTGCCCTCAACATTTTCATTAGAGAGATACTTTCTAGTGAAAGTTCGAAAATCGAAATCGACCAGAGAACGCGATTACACAATTTCTCTGCTCTTTCTTCCTTATTTCGAAAATGAAAATTGTATTCGTAACCGTAACCGAATCTTTGATACCCATTGCCGTTATCCTGGAGGAGACTAAAAAAAGGAAAAACGAAATGTTCTTACTCTATCATATTGAGTGGGAACGGCTGGTTTTTTCTATTTTCAGAATAAAGAGGGCAATTTATATGTGTTGCACTTTATGAATAACAAACAAAAAACTCGAAAAGCAAAGGTGTTCACAGTTTTTGTAGGCTTTGTGTTTTGACAAATTTTTAAGCGATATCTTCATTTTTGCGAAGGGGAGATCGCTTGCCGCACAGATGATACTACACAGTTGCGCGGACGGACAGATGGACAGAAGAACCGACGGACGTGCTTAGGTGCATTCTGCATTTGAAATTGGCCGGGAATTTATATCCCTTATGGTGTTCCTGTAGCTTGCTTCTGCGCGTATTGAAAAAAATGAATTAATTTTTGATACACTACAATATTGGATAGGCGGGGTCAATTTTTCCCATTTTTGTATAGATACTATAGCATCACCCTTGGGGAGCACACGTTCAAATTTTTGTACATTTATCTGCTGTAGTTTATGAGTAACGAGAAAAAAAGGAATTTTTTCTTCCTTTTGAAAAACAAAGTTGTTTTCAGTTTATGTGGTACTGTAGGCATGTCCTTCAATTTTGCTTTGGCTCGTTTTCAATTCCCGTTTGCATGCAAGAGCTTCCAATGTTTCTGTCATCTTTAAATTCGATAGCTTCATTTTTGCGGCCGGGAGAATGTTTACAACGGGCATTATACAGGCGGACAGACGGACATGCTTAAATCGATATAGAATTTAATGCTGATCAAGAACATATGTACTTTGTGGGGTCTCGGAAACTTCCTTCCAGGTGTTGCAAATGTTTTGACAAAATGATTGGATTGGATTCCTCACCCTTGAGTGATGCGTATAATAATGAGGTTCTCGTGGCCTACGTAAACATAATCTTCGCTATGTCTTGCAATTTTATAATCGAAATTTATTAAGCGCGATATTTGTTTGTGCATCACAAGTTAACAGTAACTATGAAGGGATTCGATTCAAGCCACGTATTTTCTCTTCTTCTTATCTTTAATGAAGGACTCGCCTCACTTGGCTTTCTCTGAAATATATCCTGCAAGAAACTATGGTATGGCTATCCATGTATTTATTGACAACAACAAGTAGCAAGTTTTGAGACATTTTGGTGCAATACAAACTATTGGAACTGAAATGGATCTGGCTAGATTTGCGTTCCATCCTCATACAAGGCTTTAGTTTGAGAAATTCATATAAGAGGAATACTGCATTTTTCAGAAGTTCTCGACAGAAATCGCTGACTATCGCTGATAGAATTTCGTCATAGTAACTTGATATTAAAAACATAGATCGGTTGGGTTGATTTTTGCATTTCTCTGCTATGCAACTGTTCCCACGAAACCTGAACTTTCGCAAAGCCTTGGTAAAAACATTTAGTTCTCAATAATTCATGCTGCAAATCCATCAATAATAATAATTTGATATAAAAATTAAGTAACCACCAACTAAACACATGGACCTCATGTGAAGTGAGCCCTTTTATGGCAACATAATCTAATTTATGACGGACGATAAAATTCCTAAATAGAAAATTAAAATTTACTAAATTTGAAACGTGCTATGCGTTTGCATGGCAACATGACATAATGAAAAATAGATGAAGGATTGATGGGCGTAGCGATGGTGTACGATAGTTGATTGACTATAATGCTTTTATTTATCTTTTGCATAACATTATATATATAAATTTGGATTAACATTTTTTTTCTTTTTTTTTTTTTTATTTTTTAGTCCGCCCAAAAAAGGGAAGAAAGGAAAGGCTAAACCGAGTAAGTTTTGATATATGTTACGCGAAACTTTACACGTTTTCAGTACGTTACTATTTGTGTCCTTATTGCGAATTATTACGTTGCGTTAGTCTAAAAATTATTGAGCGCAATAAGAATGCATGCAGATATTTCGATATGCTCCAAAATCAGTAATTGAAATGAATGATGTGTGTGGAGATGTGCAAAGGTCACATTCGATTTTATTAGATACGCGAGATCACCTATGACGCGGATGTATGTGATATCCAGATAAACTTGTGATAGAAGCTTTTGCTATTATACCAAACTGGCTCTGAATCGACTTAGCATGTCTGTCTGTTAGTTGTATTCAAAAAAGCTGGACCACAATTTCTGAGACATTTCGCTATAACACAGAATGTTTTGGATCACGGATGAATGGTCTCGAAAATAAATCCGAACGGACTATTTGTGCAACCAACCCATTCAGCACGTTCCATTCAAAAAATATTTTGGCATTATAACGCATGTAACACATTTGAATGGGATGGGACCATTTTTTGAACCCCCTCCCATAGAAATACCTTTACAGAATATAACCGCATTTGTGGCAACAATATTTAATTTGTTTTGCTTCACAATGAAAGTTAGCCTAAAATAGCGATTTGACATCCACATCTACAGTGCTAAATGTGGACTACATAAGGTTAATTTTCGGACTGCCTACCGTCACGAAAAATCAACTTTTAAGTGGGAAAAATGTCGCGTAATGCGTGTTTTATGACGAAACTACGGGAGAAATACTTTTTGTTTTTTTTCTCAAAAAGATAAACAACTTTTCTATTTGAACCACGTCGGTTTAGTTTTTGATACTCCTCCTACCTAAGATTTCTCAAGGAAAGTTAACTCTCACAGGGCAACAACGTAAAATGTTTGGCATTTTATGGCGAAAGTAGATAAAGTATTTTATTAAGCGGAGTGTTATAGAGCGTTGCTCGGCTACAATAGTTTAAGCCTGTGTTTTACTTTCAATTTTTATACAAGTAACTCATTTTAAAGATAATCCCACAGATACTGCTTCTTCTTCTTTCTCGTTGTCTACGATATTTTATATATAAAAATATATAATATGTAACTTTGTATATATGCATAATGCGTATTTTATAGCTTCTCCGATCACTTGCTGTATGTATTTTGAAAAGCCGTTATATTGTATTAAGCAAAGTGGTGTAGGGTATTCAGTAGTGGGCCGTGTACTGCTATAGCGTTTCTTTTCTGTTTAATTCTAAAAATGTTAGGCATTAAAGAAAGTAAAAAATTTCCTTTCCTGCAAAGCAATTTCCCTACAAAGCACGCTTACGATTATAAGAGCAGGACGACAAGCGCAGGAAGGTATGAAAAATATCAAGTATTTCTTTTCAAAAATATCTGATATTTTTTAAAGCCTTAGAATTAAAATGAGTCATAATTGATGGACTGTCCCGTCCACAATATACAAGAAGATAGTTGCAAGTTAACGGATATTCAAAATTCACTCCGTAGGCGGGAATTTTTAATTCTCACGCAATATTTTGTATAATTTATTGAGCAATTTTTAGCTTCTCTGCAATTTCTTTAAAAAGCCTTTAAAAAACCATAACGAATTGTTGTTCGGAAAAAAAAAAAAAGAAAAAAAAAAGAGGTAAGTGAAAGTTGCTTCCTGTTTGGCATGTTTTAAGTTAGATTTTAAAGCATTTCATACGCCCGCACACAAGGCCATCCACTTTTGGGGTAATAAAATTTCTCAATTTTGTAACCAACTAACGAGACCTCAATTTCACTTTGCATTGCAACCACATCTGGGTAAAATAATAATTATGGGCAATTAATTAAAAATTTCGGTTATGATTTGTGTGGAACAACAGCAGCAGCAGCAACGCAAACAAGCACTTACACAGAAAATTAAGTGAATAATGCAAAACATATGAATAGCGATGAACAGATGTATGAACGAGCTAGACTTGAAATAATAATAATAATAATAGTAATAATAATAATAATAATACTAATGACAATAACATTAGAGCAACAATGGAGGCATAAAACAGACATTATTACATTCTCAATTAACAGAAACAGAACAGAATTCTAAAAGTATGGAATAACCATCAAGAACAAGCTACTAAATATGGTTCATTGCTTCATTCTGAGAACACAGCAACAATGGATAACAATGCATGAATGAATGAATGAATGAATGAATGAATGAATGAATGAATGCATAGTACATATGAAATAAAAGTTTGTGATTCTTAGTACGAGAATAGAGGGGACGGGGAGGGGGAAAAACGCAGAGAGGAAATGAACAAAACAAGAAAACGCTGTGCACGAGTCGTAGAGATGAGAAGAAAAAAAATTTTTATTGTCCTATAAAATGTGTAACTTTATGAAAATATCCACAACATACACCAGCAGCCAACTCAGGCAGGCAGATTGTTGCAATTGAAAGCATCACCTTATATACATATTTGTATGTTGGTTTTGATAATTGTTCGGTACAACTAGTAGTGACTAGTTTTGTTATTGTTGCTTTATTCTCGTATTGTTGTTATGTCTTGCAATGGTGCAAAGATAACACAAATACTGTTGTTGTTTATTTCTGTTTTTTCTCTTTTCGCTCATGTTAACTCATGTCCGCAACACAATCAACAGCATTGCAACGGAAACGGAAAACACCATATAAAACTTAAAAAGCTGAGCGTTAAACATTAAATGATATTTAAAAAGCAACAAAAACAAAAAACACATGTGAAAATAGTCTCAAATAAAAATGAAATGTCTGGGTTATCCCTTAACTGTATGGTTAAATGGTTAACGTGTGTCCTTTCTTTTTTCGCTCAAATAACATATCATTCAATAAGTCTCGGGACTCCAGTAACTAAGAAGAAGACCGCATTCATCTCCTTCAACAGCGATACATTTATTGCAACGCTCCTCTTACTTTTCGATGCCCTTTACTCTCAAAACAGTTTTCAGTTTCGGCCATCAATTCTTCATTTGACACAATATTATTCCCTGATTTCTGCTGTCTGCAGAAAGCCAGTAGTCGCTGGAATCCGAATCCGGAGAGCACGGCGAATGAGGGAAGCAATTCGAAGCGGAATTCATTCAATTTAACCATCATTTTCATCGACTTGTTATTCGGGGCATTGGGTTGATGTCAGGCCACTTTTTTTTTTTGTTTTTTTTTTTTTTTTGATATTTACACACAATTGATTCAATACTACCAAGTGATATTCGTTGTTAATCCTTTGCCACTTTGCCACCAAAATACGGATGCCACTTTTGCATTTTGTTAACTGACTTATGGATTTTTGGTCGATTTAGATGACTTTCATCACTCAATTGACGATCTTTTTGATGCGAATGCGTTATAGTGAATTCATGTTTCATCCATTGCTACATACCAATGCAAGAAATGCCCTTTATCTCAGTTGAACAACTCCAACCAACACTCTGAATCATTGGTGTAAGCAAACACTGCACCCATATCGTACGGACTCCTCTCAATGCTCCGCGAAATATTGCAAAAAACTGAACCCTATCGTTGATACTATCCAAAAATCATATGGATCTGTTAACAGTTAACAGTTCTCCATATATATCCCATACCAGAGACCTATTGCAGCGCTTGCTGCATAGACATTATATATTGCGAAAAGGGCGATATCATCCAATTCAGATAAATTTATATTCAGAATTATTAAGCATTTCAAAATTTATGAGCTAATGTCTGCCTATCGCGAATCGTACAAAGTTAGAAAGGATTAACGGCTTAGATTTGTGCATTGTGTCTGTACTGGAAAGTATTCCCAAACAAGGCATAACTCAAGCGTGAGATAGAAACATATTATAGTAAACACTGATACATACCTACTGCAACGAGTAAACTCGTAAAATTCTTACTTTCGAAGTAAACATAAATGAAATTAGATATTAAATAGACTTTTTTCAAAAGCACAGTATAGCCCTCGCATCAGCTTGCCGACCTTCGTAGATCTCTCTGCGCCCTAATATGAGTCGCGTCGTCAATGGTAACGATTTACTTTTTCAATTTCTTTGCTAATAAAAAATTTCTAATAAATGCTTTGATAATTTTCTGAGAAATCGTTAAATACTCTACAAGGACGTGCCACTAGTCCACTTCCGCCAAATATATAAACTCTTCATTAAGCCTATAGGAAAATCGCTATTAACAAAACCGGCAAAAGATTTCAAGTTGATCTTCAAAATATATTCAATCCATGGAAATAAAAAATTCTCGTTGCTTTTTGATCAACGCAAGTGACTTCAAACAAAGTAGCGATTGAATCTCAAGTACTGCACTAATTTATTTAAAAAATAAAATATTCTTTATATAGTGCTCATTGATGGCGTGGACACATCCACCATGACCCGGGACCAATTAGAGACCTTTGCCTTACGTCTAAAAGCCGAAATGGAGAGAGAAAGAGAAGAACGCAACTATTTTCAGATGGAAAGAGATAAAATTCGCACGTTCTGGGAAATAAGTCGTGGAAAATTTCGTAAGTTTTAAAATCGTATTGAATAACCTTCTAAACAAAAGTCTTGCTTGTATTTGTAATTTTTTTTTTTTGTTTTTTTTTATTGCCCCCCTTTAGAGGAAGTTACAGCGGAAATCAGAAAAAAAGATCATGAAATCGAAATGACTCAGGAAATAGCTGATTTGGAGGCCAAGCAGATTATGCAGCAAATGAAACATTTACAGTTTGAAAATGCAGATAAAATTAGTCAAATACGTGCAGAGGCAATGACGCGTTTAAAAGTAGCCCAAGAAGATCATGTAACCCAGCAACTGGAATTACTTAAAGATAAAAGAGAACTGAGAAGACTACTGCGCGAAACCGAGGAAATACACGAGATGCAGATGCAAGAACTTAAAATGACAAATGTAGAGGAACTTCAGTAAGCAAAAATCCATATCAGATTGGAAGCATTTATTATTTGTTGAAAATAATTTTTGGTTTCTCGTAATCTGCTAAACAGAAATGGTTATTTTGTAATCACGATCGCTATAAAGAATGGGGATGAATTTCATCGTACTCCGTTTTGTAAGGAAGAGAAATATTCCTTCAATAACCAATAAAATATTCTTGGTCACCACCATGTTTAAGACTCTCAACCGATTTGTTTACATACTATTTATCTGTTCTTCCGCCTACTGTTGAAATGTCTGTCTGAGTCATAAAAATTTAGATAAAAAGCTGAGAACTACATTCTCAGTTAGTTGACTGGCAGTTAGTTAGGCAGTGAAATTTGAATATCAACGCGAAACGATGTATTCCAAGGAGTCGACATGTACATTCTATCTCGATTGTTGCACAGAAAAAAAAAAGGTGACCAACGAATACCTGAATAGTCGAGTAGGTAATTTTCCTTGTTCGTAGGTATAGTAAGTGCTCGGCCAATAAAGACATAACATCTGCCAATTGGGCGCAAAGCCAACTAGACTGCGGCCACTATCTCCCCACTTCTTTCTCTTTCCTCTTTTCCTTCTGACAATCACCGCATTGCGCGAATAAGTTACATCCCATGCGTGATTGGTCGGTCGTATTTCAGAAAAAATATTCACATATAGACCGAAAAATGTATTATGCACTACGCGGGATGTCCCGTTCTCATCAATCAATCTACGCTAAAATTCCCATATTGATAAGCGCCTTTTTTTTGCTTTAGTCAATTGCGTACCAGATTCGAGAGAGATGTCAAGGATATGGAACTTTTGCATGAGGAGAAAATGTTGGTATTGAAAAATGAGATTGAATTGGTTTATCGCATGCAGATGTTTGAAGTGGAGGAGCGCAAAAATACTCAAATACAAAAATTAATCGATGATCACGATTCGGCGTTTAATGATATGAAAAATTATTATAACGACATCACGCTCAACAATTTAAGTTTGATTAGTTCACTTAAACAACAAATGGAAGCATTGCGTAAGCAAACCGAGCGAAGTGAACGTTCAGCAGCCGATATGATACAAGAGAATCGCAAGCTTAAAGAACCTTTAGAGCAGGCTCAGCAAGAACTGCAATTGTTAAGACGTAAACTCGAGTTTTATGATCGTGATCGTGCTCAACTAATGCGTTTAAAAGTTCGCAACGCTTACGTCGAAAAGCAATTGCAAGCTTTAACTTGGGAAACGGACGCTCTTCTATTGCGCAATGACACCTTGGTCAAAGAACGAGAAGAGTTAAAGGAAAAATTCGAAGAAGTTGTTATAGAGCTACAGCAGAAGACCGGTCTAAAGAATGTCTTACTTGAACGTAAGATTGCCATAATGCAGAAGGAGGGAGAGAAACAAAAGCAATTGCTTAAAGAAACCATGGATCGCTGCGTGGATACCAAGGATCCAACAATTAGGAAATTAGATGCGAAAGCACGAGAGGCACGTGTGGAAAATGTACTGGAGGAAAAGAATCGTGCAATACATGAACTAAGCTATGAATTAGCTCGCATTACTAAAGCACATGACGACCTATTGGCAACCTATGAATCGAAATTGGCCCAGTTTGGTATACCGAAAGAAGAGTTAGGTTTCGAGCCGTTACGCAAAACAGTCAAATGGAAATATATGTGCGGCCCGGCCGGTCTAGTGACCGACAACCAATAACCAATGTATCTAGCGGTTGGCAGTATTTATTTATTCTTTATTTTTTCTTTTTTTTATATTTCACTCTACCTTATTCTATGCTCTGCCAATGTTTTCTTTTCATTTTTTTTAATGTCAAATAATAATAAATTTATGTAAGAGTGTCTGGTTCGAACATTTAAATAAAACAACAAAGAATTTATATTCGGCTTAAGGCGAATTTTTGGCTAACCGTACATTACATACAAAAAGGTTAGTAAAACGACCAAGATCTGTCAGGATACTACTTGATTTCAGGTATATATATAATTAAAGTCTTGACATTGTTTTTTTTTAAAAATTCTGCGCTCCACAATCGGACGATCAGATCAGAACGAAATCTTACAAGTGCTTACAAAATTGCATCCATTTTGTTTTAATTTAGTTTTATTGATTTTAAAAGAATCCAGTTATTGCGCGATATACCATACCATAAAGATGGGATTTATCGAACGGACAGATAGATTATCACATCGAATGACAAATATTTAGCGAATATCTGAAGCTTAGTGGGTGCAGAAGTTGCATACAAAGTAATGAAGTGTTTACATCATTCTATGGAAAATATTTCTGAGAGAACTATTGTCTCTTCGCTATCTCAACACTTTTTTTATAAGAAAGCTCTTCTTCTTATATAATGCAATAATTTTCGCTTTATGCTAAAATGTGATTTACGTAGAGTTATACAAATACAGCACAAACACGATTCTGCATACATATGAATGCACAGTTCTTGTGGGCCGTTAAGTTTTCTACACTTTGCACTACGGCTGCGGCTACTCTGTTCATCCTTTTATTGTTTAATCTGCTTGGAAGTCTATTATTTACGCATTATGCTTATTCGTAGGTATGTCTATTTATTGTTCGTATGTTCGTATGTTCCGTATGTTCGTATGTTTGTGTGTGCGCAGCTTAAATAAGATTGGTATGATGGCAGCAGTAGCACGTTGCTAAGAAGTAAGGCATGCACAACTAAATGATGCTGTCTTACAAATTGCATCTGTCTTTCATCTGTATGAGGTGTTCGCTTTGTGTGGGCCTTTTTCTTGGACTCTATCCAATAAATTGCGTTGTTAATACTACTAAAGTAAACAAAAGCCTGCAAATTTTTTATTTGTGTGTGGAATGTATGTGTACGTGTATGTGTGACAATGCATGTGCGTGCCCGTGTTTGTGTATGTGAATATATTTGCTATTTAACTTGTTTTTTTTTTTTTTTTTTTTGAACCATTATGCAGTATTAAGCTTTATTTAGTATGCTGCAGAATCTTCATTATGCATAATTTTAGGGAACGTGGCGGTGTGTTAGCCTTGTTAGTCCCTTTGTAATACCAATGAGTATGTGTTAGAAAACTTCAGCAAAAAATACCAGGAACTTATGTTAACTTGAACTTTAGGGACTCAGAGAGAAGTGCAACACAATCTTACCGACTTTTTGAAAAGACTGTGAATATTAAATGTTTAGTCAGTTTCTCACATGTCATGCAAAATCGATAGCCTTTAGATCGTTGTATCTGTGCGTGTTTGTGTTTTGTCATAATCAAAAATTTTTATTAGGAACTCAAGACATCAGCTCCTTTTGCGATACGCTTTATACATTCGAACTCTAAACAACATTTACATTCGAATAGGGTCGGAATTTTTACTAGCCATCAATATAATATCAATCCATATATCAATATATATACGAGGATATCAAAACTTCTCTTATCGCCCTTGAGGCGTAAATTTTCGATTTTTTAGAAAAATCTATAGTTTTTTTTCTTCTGGTTTAATATTAACTGAAAGATATTTTTTGCTTCGAATTCTGGACTTTTTCTGGAAGAGCTCCGAAAAAACAACAAGCAATAAATAAATCTTTTGCTAATACACTATAATACACTAACAGACATTTTTAAAAAAAGTTCATTTAAAAAGTTTTTCATTCAAAAGTACGTTTGTGTAGCTTCGTCGAGACGCCCGTTGAATGGACAAAGGTGAGATCAATTCGTGTGTGATAAAGCCTCTAGCAGTAATCATGAAGTCGCTGATAGAATTATACATTTTCTTACCGTTTTTTCTCTTATTTCTCTCATTTGAAGGATGTTCCTAAGGAGACCGGCTGAAGCATAAAATTTTCAAAATAAGAGAATGGGAAGAACTATATATGAACATGAAAGCTAACACATTTTGGAGCTTTAATCGCTTTTTTCTCGATATACGATTTCTCAAAACGGCATGCAGGGCAACTGCAACAATCTTTCCTGTTTTCGAATAAAGTAATGCATCTTAAAAATAAAATGATGCAATGCGCAATTAAGGGCAATTTGTTAAGAAAAGATTGTCGTTTTATTTCTCGCCGAATATCGGAGGTACTACTATTACTGCTATGTTAGCTTTAACATGTCGTTTATGTAAATTTTGCGCGAGCAACATTACAAAGCGCAGAGTCCCTTAAATTAAACACACCACGCTTGAATGGCTCCGTTATAGCCATTTTTTTCAATTTTTCTTAATACCTACATACATACTTAATAACTTCCCCGAATATTATTATGCAATTGTCCATCCTTCCATCCCACAAAACTTATCAAAAATAACCTTCTGTGTAGGCTGTTACCGCGGTGTGACTAATTAAAACTAACACAACTAAGAAAATTATATTCGGTCGGAACCGAATCTTTTATGCTCATCACCGTTACCCTAAAAAAGACAATCAAAGTAAAAGAATTAAATTTTTATGGTCTATAATATGGATTGGGCGCGGGTGATTTTTTCTATTTTCAAAATAAAAATTTTTATCGCATGGGAGTTTGGGCGTTGTAGGACTGTCCTTGCAAAAGTTTAAATCACTTCCAAATTCGTTTGCAAATTTGTAGGCGATATGTTCATTTTTGTTAAAGGGAGAATGTTTACATCAGGAATTAAATAGACGGACGCACGGACATACCTAAATCGATTCAAAATTTGATGCTGATCAAGAATATAAATACTTTGTGGCGTCACTGAAACTTCCTCCCATGGGTTACGAACGTTTTAACAAAATTAATATACTCCTCATCTTTCGGTAACGGGTATTATGCCCATTACAACTAAAACTGATATGTAGTGCAGTATGACTTATTGAAAATGGTTACTTTCATAATAAAGATTTACTATATTATTGTTATTATTATTATTACTTCTTTATTTAGCCAGAGAAATTAATTGTAGAATTTAAGTCTTAAAACACTAGCATCTAAGGCTATCGATTGTATTGAAAACTCTATCGCACATGAGATGTAAACCCACGACCATTGAGTTGTTAATCGACATCCATTGCTTACTCGGCGAATCAGGTTTACTATAATTATTATCGATATAAAGAAGGACATGTCTTTATATATATTTTAAAAGTAATCTGAGTTTCCAGTCTGCGCGCTTGCAAGTGTTTAAAACGTTCTTATGGACACATGGGCTTTGAAAATTACTCGGTTCAGTTTTTCGCTCAGAAATCCTAGAAGCTCCATGATGATGAAATAATAGTTTTATAGGAAAAATGGTAGGGGATTTTCGATTGAAATGCCATATATGTATATATAGATATATATATATATATATATAATATATAATATTAGTTTAATAGGGTTACTTAAAAGTATAAGAAAAATGTATTTGAACTTTGATAAGTAGACGTCACGAATTTTTTTCTCAATCTAACATATATATTTCTAAACAAGATAAAATTTTGAATGTATTTCACCACGTCCGCTTGACCGTCCTTTGGTCTATTTTTATTTCCCCTATCGCTAGAATCGTGGCCAACATTGAGATGGAACCCTGAAAGGTTCCAAACCCCACATTTTTAGTTCATGTTGAAAAATCGTAATGATCCGCCCATAATCAAGCACCCAATACACAAAAAAGACGACTTGCCTAGTGCCTTGTAGCTAAAGCCTAGTATAAGAATTTTTTTGATTCTGTGCAGACATTGCCCCGAAACGATCACTTGTAAGAAACCAACTCGGTTTAAGCACATGCCTACTGTACTACGTAAAGCGAGGATATGTCTGTTTTTCAAAAGGAACAGAAAATTGGTTTTTTGCCCATAAACTACAGCAGATAAATCTACAAAAATTTGAAAGTACCACTAAGAAAATGGAGAAAATCGGCCACGCCTACTCAATTTTATAGAGTGTCATAATTTCATTTTTTTTTTTTCAAAACTTTTATAACACACAGAAACACGCTTCACAAACCCCATAAAGTACATAAATTCTTGGCCGTCCGTCTGCGCAACAGTGTAATATCTGTGGTAAGCATTCTACCGTTCGCAAATATGAAGATATCGCCTACAAATATGAGAAGAATTGTAAAATTACCCAAACCGGTCAAAGGACACGCCTTCCAACGCCTAAACGCCTACGCAACAAAAACTGTCCACATTTTTTCTAGGCATTTTTACTTTCTACTCCCAAAGTAAAACAAATGCACCGCATAAATTTCGACTTTTATTCTGAAAATAGAAAAAATAAGTCGCGCCAATCCAATATTACAGAGTATGAAAACTTATTTTTTTCCTAGGCGTTTTCAATACCCTTCTGCTTGCAAGATCTTC
Source organism: Glossina morsitans morsitans (assembly GCA_001077435.1). Lineage (NCBI taxonomy): Eukaryota > Metazoa > Arthropoda > Insecta > Diptera > Glossinidae > Glossina > Glossina morsitans. The sequence continues at coordinate 23,637 of CCAG010019790.1, read as the reverse complement.
AAATGTTTCTGCTAATTTTGAGGTCGATAGTTTCATTTTTGCGGCGAATGTTTAGAACAGACGTCGCACAGGCAAAGAAACGGAGAAACTGTGATGTTTAAATCGATTCAAAATTTCCTTCCTTTCTTCTGCGTGTTACAAACATTTTCACAAAACGACTATACCTTCTTTGCGCGGTGGTAGGTATAAAAACATGTCTCAAAGTTATACTTGCCTGGATACAAATCGATGGCTTTCACTGATTTCTTCTCCGTTGGCTAAGAAAGAAGGTATGAACATTGGATATTTGCTTGTGAAACTCTTGCGTAAGTAATCAACCTTAAGTTAGCGACATTGTCTTTGGCCCGTATCGGGTTTCAAATTAATATAAACTATGTATTATCGCACGTATTCTCTGTTCTTCTTCGTTTGCAGCAGTTATAAGTACTCGTCCAATCCAATAAGTGTTTAAGTATATCGTATCCAACCTAGGAAACGTGTGTTAGGCAATTCAAAGCTAAGCGGACATATGTAAAGTTGTAGCGCTTCTTTATCTCCACACAGCTCGAACGTTCAATAACGCTGAACGGACATATAATTGAACCTGAACGTGATCACCACAACTTGAAAATTTACACTGATACCGAATATAGATAAATAGTTCACAAAATGGATATTATTGCGTCCTTCGAACAGCGAACAGAATTTGAATATAAAATTCAAATGATTTTTGCGCTACACAATTTACAAACTTATTCCTATGTATATGGCTCAATATGAAAGAACCAATTGTTCCAGTTTATTTTTATGTATGCAAGCTATGCTTATGCTGTCTTGTCTACAAATGGTCACTTACTTACTTACGACTTCTGGATATTCGAATTATTTGAAAGCGAATTCAATAACTTCTTGTCCCTTACAGCAAAACACTTTGTTTTTGTTTTTGTTTTTAATTAGTTATAATATATATAAGTATATAGTGGATTAAATTATTTATTCGAACTCGAATTGTTGTTGTCATCATATATATTAAGAGCTTAAACACTTAAGATTATTCTCATACGAGTTACATACATAGATTTTATAAAATGTTAAAATGTATGCATTTTAAATGAAAAGTTATTTAAACCATTGAAAAAATATTATATTTAAAATATTTGTTAAAAATTAAAAATTAAAATAAAAAAAAAAAAAAAACATTCTCTTAACGTAAAAAACAAATTCACTGAATCTGTATGGAAGTAGGATGAATTAGGTATGAATATGATTATCAGTCCGTCCAATTTATTGTTATATAAGATATATGTGTGCATGTATAAATAAATATATAAAAGATTTAAAAAAAAAAAAAAACAATTAATTATTACAATTATTTTTGATCCTTGAGTTGAATTTATTAAAGTAAAAAAAGGAAATCTTCTCATTTGTTTTAAAACAAAAAAAAATGTATATAATATTTACGACATTCATAGCAATGAATACGGGAGAGCAAGAGCATACGATAGGAGACTTGCTTGATTACGTATGGATAGCGTATAGAGCAGTGAGTTATGTATATATATATATATATATATGTAAAATATAAAAAGCAAAATTAACAAATTAGAGATCCAGAGTCGCATCTACCACACTCGCTCTCTCTCTCTCTCTCTCTCATCATTCAAGACATTAATAGAAAGATTGCTTTTTCCTTTCATCCAAAATTGAATTAAATTAAATTAAAATTTCATTTTTTACAATTCCTGGCCACGAAGTGAATATAAATTTTATATATAAATTTATTTAATATGATATACTGACTGACGATCTGAAACTGTGCAATTATGATCGTATCGTCTTGTAACGATATGATATGAGGTGCTATCGATTAAATGCCAAGTCGATATGATTTGAAAACATTGAACTTTATTTAGAGGGACTTAAGAGAGACCCACTTGCTAATACACTGATAGATTCAGAATCGATCGATTTGATTTATTACGCCGATCAATTCAGACTTTTTTCTTTTTCGAAATCAATCTAGACTTGTCTGTCCGCCCAACCATTCATCGATTTGATGCCTTCCAATTCATCGTTGTGTTCAGTCTACATGTCACAGAAAGATAATTTGCTGAAATTTGAACAAAGCCAATTGACAATGGATTCGATCGGACCGCTTTCTCGATATGCAATATGCAATAAATATGCACTGCACAATAATATTTCGGCATTCGGCAAGTTGATGTGAAAAATTTGAATGTGATGAAGCCGGCTTTTTTTTTTTTTTCTTTTATCCCTCCCATATAGCCGTTCAGACAAGAAGTCAATGAATTGATTTGGAAAAAAGTTGCAATTTTCAATACTTGGTCTATAATAACAATTGACATAGAAATTCGAAAGTATTTACCGAATTTGGACAATGTGGACCTATATTTTAGATCCCACTTCATACATGGATTCTCGCGCCTGTATTTAGCAAATTATTTCAATTTTTGATATTTTATAGAGAAAATAGATCTATAAGTGTAGTTCAATACAAGACTTAATTGTATTCAATTGAAATCGATTTTTTTGGCCACCATCGCATATAAGGATTCTCGTGAGAAATTAACCCTCAGCATATATGCCCATTTTGAAATGAGAACTTTTCTATTATAGTAATTTCACATAAAAATTAACCGGACGAACCACATATGAACCACATGAGTCTATTTTTTAGACTTATGTTTTAGAAAATATTTTATGATAAAAATTGAAGCATGGAAGCAATTTGGCGTAAAAATCATCCGTAGGCAGTTCGGATCACATAGATCCATTTTATAGATCTCAGGTCATCAATCATGTTAGCGATTTTCATGAAAAGGAAAGAAGTCCTTATAGATGAGACATAATAAAAAATCTTTAGCATTCTTTAGCATAAATGATGTTTACTGTATTCGACATCAGTTGGCGATTTGGACATGAGGGCTCTCATGACAATGAACGCACCAACAGTCTACTGATTTTGTAATTTTTACACAAAACGTTAATATATCTTTAAGAAACAAAAAATATATATATGTGTAGGGATGTACGCAAACAAATTAAAATAATTAATAGATTTTCTGTTTAAGTATTTGTGCTGGCAATCGCTTGCATTCGTAGAGCTCTGTAGAGCTCTGTAGTAGAGTAAATTTTCATTAATGGATAGGAAGTTAGAGACTTCAAGCAAGTCTGCCCAAACTCTGCTCTGCTCTGCTCGGTTGCTTAGATAACGTAAATACATCTATATTTAGGGCTCTCTTATTTATTTGTCTATGGATTGGTTATTTGTTTAATTTAAGAAAACAAAAGTTGTAGTAAATTATTATTTTAAGTGTTTTCGTTTTTCGTTTTTCTTTTTGTTTTTTATTTTTATTTATTTATTTTATTTTTTTTCTTTTTTTGCTTTTTTGTTTTACTAACTGCTCTTGTTTTGCTTTGTTTTGTTTTGTTTTGTTTGTTTTTTCTTTTTTATAAGATATCACATAAGTTGTCAACGGTTTAAAACTATTTATACGGTTACGATTTTGTTAAAAAGAATTTCTGTTTATTTCTGGATTTTCTAAATCGTTTGGTTATTTAAGTGGAGAAAAATATTATCATTTTAACTAAATATGGTTTCTCTTGTATTAATTTTAGTTTTATTTTGATGCGGCAAAGGTACTTTTTGTTTCAGTTTTGTTTTTTTTTTTTCTCTCTCTCTCTCTTTCTTTCTCTTCTTCTCTGTTTCTCTTTTTTATAAATTTTTGTTCTCTTTTGAAATGAATGATTATTTTTTATTGATTTTCTTAATTTTATTGTTTTTCACTATTTTTTTTATTTTACTTTTTGTTTAACTTTTATTCTAATACTTAAAACGTAATGCAATGGAAAACGGAAAAATAAATAAAGAAATAATATTAAAAATTAATTTCAGTTTTTTTTTTTTTTCAGTTGCGAATTTTGTTATGTGCTTAGGTTTCTTAAAGTTTATCCCTTCGTTTCGGTTTGTTTTGTTTGCTTTTTTATTTATTTATTTTTGTTTCTAATTTGGATCACAATTGTTTTCACTCACAGATTTTTTTGAATATTTTTTCTTGTTTTTTTTTTTTTGGTTTTTTTTTTTTTGATTTTTTTGTTTTCAGTATAAATTTTGAATACTTGATTTTCAGTTGTATTTAACTATTCTGAATACTTTTTGAGGTTTTTCCAGTTTGGTATAATAAAAGTTAAAAAAAAAAATATTTATATAAAATAATTAAAATTTATTTCTAATTTTAAAAATTAGAAGAAAAAAAACATACGCAAATCTCCTACAATTAAGAAATAATTGTTTGCTCTAAGCAATCATAATGGCATTTAAGGATCTTGTACTTACTCTTGATTCATACTAAACTCACTCCCGCATATCGAGCTGTTCAGATATCATTTTACAATAATTATATATGAGAGCAATTCTGATATAAATTTTCCTTGTTACTTGATAATAGATTTAGTATGAATCAAGCATCAAATCGCTTATCGAAATTAAAAACTCTTATGAAGCCATTTGACATGGATGATATCTAAGTTTTTTTAACCTCCATTGCAATGTAATGATGAACACCGAGTATAAAGAAAATGTTGTTACCTTTTATCTTTATAGAGAGCTATTTCATAAACATTGCTAATAAATCAAACCGACTGCTTGAGTTTTAAAATTAAAATTGGATTTACTTTCAACATTTAAAAATTTAGATTAAAAAATATATCATAAATATATTCAAAATTTCGAAATAAAAAAAAAGCACAAAATTATGCGCAATTTGAATATTTTAAATGCCCACCACTAGCTGGCGTTGAAAGGATAACCATATATGTTAAATATATCAATGCTATGCATATATCGTTTATATGAACCTAACATAGAGATATGTTCCTATATATTGGAATTACAAGTTAGTTTGGTTCGTTTAAGAGGCGTTTTTGTGACTTCTTGATTCGAAAGTACTCTCTTTAAGCTTTACGCTACATCAACAACATCTCTTCTTGGGGATTTCAATAGACGCAGTCCTGTGCCGAAGAAACACCATTTGCGGAAAGCTTTACTTTTCCTGCGTAATTCTAAGGAAGCCGGCATAAAATCCTTACAAAAGATAAACAGTGGTTACGTTGCAATTTTCAAAGCCAAACTAACCAAAGTAATGCAGAGTATATGAACCATTAACATCTCGGATGAAGCTGAATATCCGTGACTTCTCGTTTGGGCACATCAGCGGGGCGTGGTGCGTTATGGCTTGTTCCAACCAAATGAAAACATCATTAAGGATCGCTATCAATAATAATTAATACAATAAAGTGGGCGTGATACGCCAAAGGTGATGATATTGTGGCTTATTTTCAGTATGAAGCAATTTGGCTCCATATAACAAAACTTGCTCAGAATATATTTGCAGCTGTATCCCCACCCCTGCTAACAGCAGACGTTGCTGCTTCCGGTTAACACAGATTTCAGTACATAACTTCTTCATTGTTCGCACAGTGCTTTGATTTTGTTGTTGATGAAGATACAAAAATGCATTTCTTTGGGGATATCCTCAAAAGACAAGAGATTTTTTTCGGATGGAATCCAAATATTGCCCGAGATTTGGAAAAATTTAATTGCCAGTGATGCACAATATTTTGATTAATCTATTCATTCATTTTGTTCTGAAATAAATACGTTTTGAACCACACAAAGCGGGCCGAGCTCACTTGTACTTCTAATAATATGTATACATATATGTAAGTATGTGATGTTCGATCGAGCAAAAATTTATTAATGTATGATATGAAATACGCTATTGATATCATATTTCTGCACTCTTTTAATAGCAACTCACAGACAATTATATTTATATCCTATTTATTTATGCTATTTAGGTATATATGGGCGCACTCCTCTTTGGCCTGATTTTCAACTTGACCCGATTAGAAAACTAAACGAAACCAAAAAAAAGACATTTTTTTCTAATATTTTGTGCACGCACTCTAGGATCACCCATACGATATAAGTGAATATGTTTTAGGTTACGCGTAATGAACGGCGTGTTCTTGAACGGATAGCCTACATGAGCTACTACTACTACTGCTGTCGCCAAAAAAATATGATTGAACGAACATACGTATATGGTTTCTTAAACTTTCTTCCCCCAACATCCGCTGATGGGTATAAACACTATAGTATATCTTATTATTTGTGCATCAAGGTTTAATTCTATATCGCTTATGGATTGTAATTCAAAATTTTTTAGCTGTTGCTGGCCTGTTTGTAAATAAGATCAGATCAATTTTTGCACTGAAATTTCATGTTTGCCCCATAAATGTTTGTAGCGAATCTTAGAGAGCAACGTCAGGCAGAGCCTATAGCTTTTTGCTTATTGGTCATGGGATTTTGCATAGATCACTATTCTCAAACCTGATCAGTGTCTTTAACTAAAATCATATATATACCAGATTTCAGCTATCTATCTCAACACGGACAGGTAAACAAACGGACACATCTACCTCTATACACGTTGATACATAATATTTATAGTTTATGACGTCTTGATGTCTCTTTCAGGTATTACAAGCGAAAAAATAATTCTAGCATGCAATCATCTTTCTGCGCACAAGTTTATTTTTAAAGTCGAAGTTCAAATGGCACCATTACGGCTGGTGAAGCTTTTTCAAGTAACCGACGCGTATTGTCGCGTACATTTCAATCATTTGATTAAACTACTTACTGAGCGATCGATATAGTAGCTATAAAATTGTATAACATTATTATAAATAGATAATGAAACGGTTTTTTACCATTTTGAGGTTAAGTCGCGTCGTTTGTCATAATTAGATTTCACCTTTCGATTTTCAACTCTTGATTCGCAATTTCTTAATAGTTTCATTAACGAGTCCGATACTTCTTAATTTTAACTTATGCATGTAAGATACCTTTTCAGAGTTTTTTGAGACCTAATAATTCCTTTACATCAACTTAATGCACAGTGGTGGGTGAGTGCGAAAATGAAAAAAAGAATAAATAAATAAATAACAAAAAAATCATATATCATAAAAAAATAATACAGTGGTACTCCGGATCGTCTACACTTTGGGCCACAAAAAAACCGACCGACAATCATAATTTCCAACTCGATAGCAAAGCCTCGTCGACAAAACCTACGAGCAGTCATCTCGAAAAGGCATTAACTACCAACCGACGGAGATTTCTGCTCAATTAATTGATGCTATAATCGAGTAAGGTAAGCGTATCTCCACGAAGTATTAATTTTCGCCTTCGTATGTCTGCACTGCGTATTTCACATGGTTAGAAATGAGAAGTACGCGGCTAAGAGAAAATCTTAGGTACTCGCCACGTAAAGTGATCTTATAAAAATTTCAAAATTTTCTATAAACTGATCGGGACAGTTTTTGAAGTCAAATTTTTGTATAGTCCTGACAAACGCTTATATCGAATGGTATACCAATCAGGTCTGGCTTAAGTGATACTACGTTGCCTACTACGTGGGACAAGATCATGTCCATTTACTTTTGCTAAATTCGTTTGGCTACAAGTTTCATATTTTCATTTCAAAACTTGCATTCGCGAAAATTCCACCGAAAAATCATTTAGAATTTTGTGCTAATCCAAATCAAATACACTTTATTGGGCCACTGAAACGTGGGTGTACATTTTTGAAAGCAAACAAATAGCAGCCGAATGAAAATGTTAACATTGATCGGATAATTGTTTCAATTTGTTATTAAAAAAAATCAGATCCTAAAAGTTACTATTTAATTATAAATGAGACTCATTAGGACCCCTACGATCTTGATCTGCAACGACAAGCTCTAGAATGGGGGAAGCCTCAAGGACACTAAAAAATGATCGGAAAATTACGCCATCGATTTTGTACACGGTGTTGTTTTAGCTTATCGCCGGCAAAATATTTTGATTTGTAAGAATTAAATGAAATAATTTCTGAAAAGCGTGAAAAGAGAAACTGAAGAATTAAATCGTACAAATTTCCTTTAACCCATAAACCAGCTCTCAGAGCTTGGAAGGAAATTTCCAAACTTTTATCTTGAAAATCGAAAAATAGGAACAATATCTTGTTAAATTTGTTTGGACACGTCGACACATGGGTATGGGTTATTTGGGCAGCGAGTTTTTTCATTTCCATCATATATATTATGCAAAGGGACATTAAATTTTAATTGAATATTCGTTAGGAGTTTTCACCCATTATGTACTGATCACGACCACTTTCTTTTGGCAGATTTACAATTCTTAAGGTTTCAACAATTTATGACTCGGAGCCATGCGAGGCCTCTTCTTGGTAATGTTCGTTATGAAAATGACAAATCTAACATGAAAGAACGTAAAAAGGCATATATTGAACAATAGTTGAATGAATTTGAGCAGAAAAATTCGTTATAACTTGCGAACTATGTTAAAAGCTAATTCCATTCGATGAACAAAGTACCACTGTAAAAATATACAAGAACAAAAAAATGCTTAAACAATACATGTAAAAATAATTTTCTTTGATAATTACCATACAAGAAGAAGAAGGCGATATAAAAGAAAAATATATATGTTTTCGAATTTTTTCTTAAATTCTTTTACGTAGTTTTGTTCTTAGAGCAATGTATGCGATTTTCGATTTAATTTTAACAATAAATAAAAAACAATAAGAAACAAATTTTTTCAGTTCTTAACAAAAGGCCAACTAGTTATAAGTCTCCATGGAATGAGTGTTCACAATATCTACTTTTTAATGCGAATACGAACCGAAAATTATATCTTAAAACTTATCTTTTTTTTTAGTAAAAATTTTTAAAAATATTTTTGAATTTTTATTTTTTTTTTTGGCAGTTTAATTATTTTTAATTATATGTCGTTTGGTATATCGTAAAATAGATTGTTTATCATTGTTAAAGGATTTTTATGATTTGTTTTCGTTTAAAACCAAAAAACTAATGATTTGTTGTTTACAGTTCCAATATCATATCAACTTTAGAATATTGCTTTTCTGTTTTTTCATTTTTCTTTTTGTTTTAATTTTTAATTTCGATTTATGTTTTCGTTAGACAGTGTAAAAAAAGGAAAACAGTTCGACTATGTTCACGAAACAAAGAAAAACCATCGGCAGCCTTGTAAGTATTTTGATTTTCTTTTTTTTTTGTTTTGGTTTTTTTTTTTTTTTTTTTTGTTTAAATTGATTTGTAGTAAGTAGTAAAGCGAGTTTTTCCTTTTTTCTTTGTTTTTCTTTTGTTTCCTCTTTACCTGTATTACGTATAAATAGTTCTCCTAAATGCTAAACATAAAAACAGACACTGGTTTCAGTAAATTCATTACAAAAATTTTTCGGCATTACATAATATTTCATTTGATTTTCTTAAAGAATTTTCTAATTAGTTGCTGTTCTTAAACTTAATCATTAATAATTAGTGTGTGTGTGTGTATGTGTGTGTGTGTGTGTGGGTGAGTATGTGTGTGTGTATTAGTATATGCAATATATTTTCTTTTTTTATTTTGTGAAAACCAAACATCTATTTTTTTTTCGATTTTTCTAAGGCATATTCAATTTTTAGCATCCATTTAATGTAAAAAGTGGTTTGTTTCATCATGAGGTTGCAGAGAGAAATATTTAACAAAATTGAATTCAATTACATTAACAAATTTAACTTAATATAAAAAGTATCAAAAAGAGAAATTAATTAAATAAATTTCAAAAAAAAAAAAAAAAAATAATAATAATAATAATAAAAATGAATAAGTAAGAAATTTATATTCGCTTGAAAGCAAATATTGGGTACCCATCACGATATGTAAAACATCGCACAATATTTTTCTATTTAATGACATACCAGTTATTCAGGTGTCTTTAGGGTCACAGATTTCGGATGAATGCTGAAATTTAAATCCTTATAGAACTGTAGACATTTTAAAGCTTTCCTCAACGTTTTTTGCCCCAATTTTTTTTTTTTTTTTTTTTTTTTTATGAACGGAGTACATTTATTTATGCACTTGATCTATGAACGTTAATTAGGAACACAAGTGTCAAAGCTCAACATTTATCGCAATTTGGCAGCGGATGGACCGAGATCGTTAAACCGATGTAGTCAATTAATGCATCATGAAGCCATCATTCAAAAGACATAACAAAATTATTATGCCTTTATACTTTGTAGTGATGAGTGTAAATATATAAAATAGTTCTTCTACACAATTATTACATACGTACATACGAGTGCTTTTATTATATGATTAATTTCTTCTAATTTTATATTTTAGATCATAAAGCATTATTTTTTTCTTAAGTTCTTTTTTATTTATTTTCTTTCTTTTCTTCTTTTTTTATCTTATTATTTTAGTTGTTTTTTTTTTTTAACACCCATTCTCCTTTAATGTAGTTCGCTTTTTCTCATATTTCAGTTTCAATTTTTTGTTTCTTATTCTCGTTTTGATATCGTTCGCTTTCTCTTAATCGAAACGATGTGTTATAAAATTATGTATGATATCCGTGGTATGTTCATCCAATCCACATATTTCCAATATATTCTCTTTGCGTGTTTGAGAATAATGCATGGAACGTCGATATTTCAGTAGATCTAGAACTATAAATCTAATGAAACAAGAAACAAGTTTTTAAAAACTTTTTTTTCGTTTCTCTTAGTTCGATTTTTGTGTAGCCATCACCTAAAGATAATCTCAACAGACGGCGAGAGCTCCCGCTTTACTTAAATTATTCTCTTTTCTTTTTCCTTGTATCACTTTCTAAGGAAACATCTTCAACCCATTATTATATTCTTCAATTTGCACTAAAATTACCGTATGGATCAATAGGACCTCTTTGAACTTTCATAATTTTTGATTACTTTTATTTTTATGAGAAGACCTTTAAACACTCATAACCGTTTTTTCTTTGCCAGGGAGAGTTTTCGAATACCTATTTTTACTGTTATGAGTTATTTTGACTCATACATATTTGTGGAATCGATGCAATCACAAAAATGAAAATAAAGAGACTGAAATGTAGCACAAAAATTTCTTGATCCATTGAGAACGAGATTAAGAAATGAGTGTAATCTCTTTATTCACGCCCATAATATATAATATTTCCTGTAATGACATTTCCGAAGACCTATAACCCATTCCAATATTCTGATCGGTTTACCAACCATAATTAACATTGAAATTTTTATTACCAATTTAGGGAGAAAAATATGAAAATATTATCAGTGTCACCACTTTTTTTTTAGATTGCGTATCAGTTTGCCTTTGTGCTAGAATTTCAGGTTGACCTTATAGACGGTTTCAAGGGATATTTTATGGATTACTAGTTAAGATTTGTTTACTATTGCTTTAATTTAATTTATTTGTACTTAACTTTTTGTAATGAAGTTTTAGATGACACTTAACACAAGTTTTAGATTAATGCATATTATGGAATGTACGCTATACTGGACGATTCAAACTCACGTTGCGTTTGCTAACCTAATGTACAACTATAAGGTAAGAATGAATATTCAAAGTTCCAAGCACAAACACTAACAAACGGACAAGCATCCGGATAAACAATCCGGAATCTTAAGCTTATCAATAAGCCACTGCAAATGTAATAGCAATCCTTAACATGAAGGAGAAAACGTTATTGCTCAGGAAAGTGTTGCACTTGTAAGTAAAAAAATTGTTTAATACTGCAGAATCGTTTCTACTTCAAAATGAGTTCAGAATATTGGAGCAGATTTAACGCGTCAACGAGTTTATTAGGCTTATACAACGTCAAATTTGGCAAACTTTATGTGATGTAACAATCTACCATATGTCATCTACATCACAGATAAAGACTGCGCCCAAATAACTAAACTTCCGTGGTATTCACGGCTTTCTCAGTGAAAGATAGAGTATACAGATTAAATTACTTACTTTGCTTTTGGACTCTTTAAGCGATATTTGTCCAATTGCACGCAAAGATGATCTGACTTTTGATTGGGATTTCCGCGGCCCGCATTAGGCACAATACAAAGAAATACATCATAAATTTGGTCACTATGCAACGCTTCTACTAAAGGGATAACCAAACGTTGGGAGTTTTTAATATTCTGAAAAGAAAAAAAATGTAAAAGAAGATAAAGTAAAAGCATGTGAAATCAAACGTCACATGGTACCTGGATATTATCGCAACAAGCAATAGCTTTTTTTATATCCATCGTTTTGCACCAAGCAATACGTTCTAATCTCGTGTTTCCGTGAAACCAATGAAATACATCCACATGCTGTTCGCGTTTGAAGTAACCAAACGCTAAAGCAATGGCTGCATCATAAAACTTAGTTTTTATGATTTCGCAAAAATTCTGAAGATGAATAACAATTAATTTGCGATTGTGAAATCAAAATTGGCTTTGTCAAAAGAATCTTACTTATTTTATAGCTGGCTTGAAGATTTATAGTTATATGCATACGCACATCAGTTATAGACTTATCCGGTGTGAAGGTAAATAAATTTTGATACAAGTCTTGGATATATTTCATTTTCATATTTTCAACACGCTTCGGTGACAGTCGTGTTATATCTCCTCGTATACCCATGCGGCGCATATTAATTAAAAAATTTATTGGCTGAATTTTACGTTGCAATTTTCTATTGCTCAGCATTCTTTCACATGCTTGCATAATTTTAGGATCTTGTAAGAGTTTCGACTGAGCCAAGCGACGCCAGTTCTTTATTAATTGCAAATATGTCATAGTGGGTATCAGAACTTCCATTATACTGGCACTTTTCAAAAAGTGTGTTGGCACTTGATCGTAACGCAATCTGTTTGATCTTATGATATTCAAAGCCTCTTTTTTATTTGTAATAGTACGCAATTTGGCCACATCTAAAATTGTCTGAGCTGTTGTAGAGTTTATTTTGAACACACGTTTCTTTTTAAAATCTATTTGCTCCTGTGCTGGATTCGAGTTTGTGCTTTCAACGGTTTCATTCAATTCATTCTCGTTTACACTGCTCTTCATTTTTGAATCTTCGACGAGTGCAGTGCATGTTTTGAAAAATGGAACGGTAGTTCCAGATATTTTTGCATCCGATATATGACAAAGTTTCAATAAGGACTTGTGTGTAAAGCCATGTTGCCCGCGATGTTTTAACCACATGTCCTGCAACTTTTCTGCCGGTCTCGTTTCATACCAGCAACTAATAGCTTTACGAACAGTCTTGGAGAAACCTTTCCGATTTTGCTCTTTCGCGATTAGAATAGCATACTTGCAGAACAAAAATAAATCATTATCACTGCATATTAGACAAGTAAAAGCGAGACGCATGCCAGTTTTCTGTTTCGTGTCAACGTCTGCAGCCAAATAAGAGGCATACACAAAAATCGGCTGTAAGTATAACAAAGATTTCCTGCTTTAAATTTTCATCAATTCACTTGCGAGAGCCTGACTTACTTCATCTCTTCTCACCAAATTATCGGATTCCACTAAAATTTCCTTTAACAATGGGATCATGTCTTCTACACTTACTTCTTTGCACATTTCCTTAATTAGTGGCCAATAATAACTTATTTTAACATTTCCATCTAAGTGTACATAAACGGGCTCGAATGACCCTAAAAAGCAAAAGCGACGCAACTTTGCGATAGCATCTAGTTCCATGACGTCCCAGTGGTTATTTTCTCGTAACTTCAATCAAGCTGATGAAGTGCAAACATTTATTTATTCATATGCATAAACAATATAAAGAAAGCAAGTTAGAAACTTACCTAAAAACGTAACGAGCTTCGAAAAGGGAAATCGCAAATGATATTCATGTATGTGAATATGGAAGCCTATTTACCTCTCCTTTTTACTGTTTATTCAATGTTTCCTTTTCTAGTGCCGTCGTTTTTCCAATGAACAACGGGCGGTTTTTTATGTTCTTTTCTTTTTTTTTTTTGTTGTTGTTTTGTTTTTTGCAAATTGTCTTCAATGCAAATCCATTTTTTAGTCTCCTTCGGGATCGGCGTTGCCATAAATAAAAATTTTTGTTAATATTTATTAATTAAGCAGTGTGAATTAACAGCGGTCTACAGCAACTGTAATTTGACTGCTGATTTTAGGACGAACTTTCAATTTATACGTATTTGAGAGAAAAAAGTAAATTTGTGTCAGTGAATTTCGAGAACTTACTTCAATTAAGAGCCAATATTTGTACGTTCTTCTTACGATAACGACTAAGAAAGACTTTCATTAAAAAATACGATAGAAGCGTAACCACTAAGTGGCTAAATGAAAATGCAGCAGGGAAAAAAATGTATAGAAATCTCACAATACTTTTCGTTAGTGCTGTACATTGGTTGAAAGTGGACATATTATAAGAAGTATTTATCGAGATCTGTGATATATGCAAAGTTTATGTTTTGGAGTTATGGGAGACCAAATGGGCATTTTAATGCATTTCGTTTTTTTTTTTGGAGAAGGTAGAAACGTCTCGCACACCTAACAAAGACGCAATGTTCGAAGCGAATACCGAAAATTAAACGAGCGATTAAAATTAGTTAAAAATTGACATCAAAATAATAGAATTCCCTTTTTGTAAACAAAGTAATGTATCCTATTATATCTTCATAAACGAGATTGTTTTTTCTTATTTGGATAATTTTACTTATTAAAGCCAAGACTTCAACCTGGCAACGGACATATTCAGGGAATGGTTATAACGTGTTGTCCGTTCGGACTACTGTAGACCTTAGCAGGCCTGAGACTTCTTTGTCGCTATATTGTGAAGGCAGCAAAAAATCTATATTGCAATATCTTCGTGACAAACCGCAATCAAAAAACATGTGCGTCAACGATATGTAAACAGACAAGACAACAAAACGAAGAAGATGAATATGATGAACATACTGACCATATGCGAAATTCTTTTCAACGATGAGGTGAAGATTTCCTGCTTGTATTGTATAAAAAGCTGTTTTTTTTTACAGTTATATGAATGAATATACACTGAAAAACTATTGTTAAAAAGATCTTATATTGCCTATATCATTTTCTTTTGAACTATTTTTATACTGCTACATGAATCTGCATTTAATGCCTTCATATACATTTTCAATTACTAAATGAGTAATTGCATATATTATTACACTATTTGCACATAATTTGAGCTATACGGAAACATTCGGCTTTTTTTCGCACAACATTTTTTTTACATAGTTTCCAAATATTTTTTCAATGGTTGGAAATGTCAAACATCATTGTGAAACCGCCACTTACAGAGTTGCAAAATACAGAGTAGCCATGTTATTGATTATTTGCATTGCCTCGCACTTTTATTACAATATTATTATTTGGTTGAAAAGGAGCGAATCGCAACAAGATTAGGTAGCTAAGAATGGCTTCGCAGATCTAGTCAAGAAAGCAACCATATTTGTTTTGTATCTAATAAATTCTTATATCTTTATTAGTCTATTAGGTGGTATACCAGCCCATTAAAAATATTCTACGTTCTTTCATAAAAAAATCCGTATGAAATATTTTAGAGGAAATGAGATATAACATAGAATCGTTAGAACAATTAATATTTTGCACATACAACCAAATTGTTAAGATATGAAACCCTTGGTATTATTTAATATCGTAATAGTTACAAGAAAAAAACCGTTATTGAATTCATTGCGAAAGAGATACCACAGAAGCAAAACCATAAAATTTTGTAAACAAAGGTGCGTGTAAATAAATTATTATAAATTCGATTTTAAAAGTTTTGAGCCTTTGCGAAGGTGTGTTTATGCTTTTTATGCTTTATAGTCGCAGTATATTCTGAAGCAAGCGAAAATGATCGATGGTGCATCAAAATGTGAGGTTAGGAAATAAAATTAATAAAACGTGTCAAAATTTTGGAGTAATTAACAAAATTTTCCGTAAAAAACAGGTTAAGCATGACGCTGGGGAGGAAATACAAATACTAGCTATTAATGAACTGGGAAGAAACGTCGTAAGTAGCAGATTAAGCTCCAGGTCATTTCAGGAAAATGACGGCTCATCGTCGATTTTCGAAGATTCAGTCACATCCATTGAGGACAATTCAGAGAATTCGGGGAACATTAATGTGGGAAATACATTTGCATTTATGGCGAGCGATCAAACGCAAATTCCAATGAACAATGTGGAAATAAAATTGCTTGATGCACCATCCCATCTAAAGTCGGCTGAAATACGTATTGAGTTTAAAGAGACAAAAGAATCCTGGATGTCTGCTGTTTATCGAACGTATGAAGACGATTTTTGGTATAAAATCCAACGAGAAGGTTGTAAAAATAAATGGCATTACTTTTGCAATTTTTGTAACAGGCGTTATTGCACGTTTGTGTCTCTTAAAGGGCATCTTAATGAGCACTTGGGATTTTTTCCTTTTAAATGCAAGACGTGCCTTAAGTTGTTTCCCTTACGCTCCTCGCTAATAAAACATCTGCGACATGTGCATCACTACGAGAGAAGAGAATATGGGCATTATATAACCTATTGACATAAACTAGTGCGCTCCTAGAAAATTTTTGTTAGTGAAAGTCGTGAACTTACTTCTTTCTTTAACCAAATTAAATTTTCTTTCGTCTTTTGCTACTTTTTTGTACTGTGAAGCCGTATTAACTGAATGGACGATTTTTGCTTTTCGATTCAAAAAGTTAGAAAATCCACTGTTTCGCATATAGTATAAGTTCTATGTACTTCAGTATATTGGCGAAATAAAAAATGACATGCGAAGTAGTTTTTTGGGTACATTTGCTTACTGTGGGATTGGCATAGAAGTAAGATGAGTTTTGTATACATTTTTCGGGATTATTTTTCAGATATCGTTCTTGGTGCGCGAACAAAAAAAAAATAAAACATTCGCTTTACAATGTCTTTTCTGTGATCACCGTCACAGGGCAGGTGATAATTATTTTCTTGGTGAATCGGCATATATGCTGCAGATTTTAAGTTATTCATGGGAATATTTGACTTTATTTGCTGGTTTTTTGGCCAATTTTCACAACTAAAAGCACATAGGATGTACCTCAGTATTATACCTTAATTTAGGTTTAAATCAGTTCAAACAATTGATGAACGTATAGGTGAGAAAGTGCAGTTGTCAGTTCACTGTACAGGTTGGTCAATTACATTATATGTCATAATGCTTTGATGCATGTTCCTGAATGATTTAAAAGCAATAAAAAAATGAGTATGTCTTCATCCATTGCTTTTTTGGATGTAACAACTTAGAAAGCGTGTTCGCCCGTCAGTCGACTCTTCCATATAGAATAGCTAAACTTCCCGTTTGTGGGCTAATCGAGTTGATTCCCTGCCGTAACTTTAGGTATAAGGCAAATGTCGCAAATATCACTTTCAACTGCTCGGCTCATTTTAAGATAACATTTATCATATGTACGGTTAGTCATAAGTCTACAGAGGAATTTGATCTCCCACAACGAGAAAAGAGAGTCCGGTAGGGTTTCAAAGGAGATGGATGGAAATACTTTGTAGAAAAGACAACCTGCTTTTGCTATTCCGACGTTGTCAATAGTCACTAGTTTTGTTTGATCCCTATGCGAAGTCAATTGCGCGTCGATTAGATGTTGAGAATCCAATAACGTGTGTGCAGGAAGACGTCCAAAAGCGTCAAAGCCTCTGCTAGTTTCTTGAGGTTGAGACAGTCTGCACAGTATGCCTTGCTGATGTCAAGGGACAACAAAACAACTTTTCTGCCTGCTCTTCTTTCACTGCTGATTAGCATGGAAAGTTCATTGGTGCACATTTTTTCTGGTTTTGTGTTTTTGATATGCGAAAGAAGGAACTGGTATGATATTGTGGGCATAAAGGAAGGTAACGAGTCTTTCATTGACCATCAAATTAATGATTTTCAGAATCACTGAAATAAGAGCAATCGGTCTGAAGTTGTTCGCATGGTTGTCCGGGGATTTGCGGAAAATCCGAGTTATCAAGGGAAGGGGAAGCATTTTTCTTGATGAAATTTGGATCGGAGGATGAGACGGACAATTCCAAATCTTTCAGTGAAGGACCTGGGGTTCTACGTCTTCACGACTACGATTTTTGAGTGAAAAATCGTTTTTTTAAATAAAATTGTTTGCATTGGGTGCCGAATCGAATAGGAACTTGGCTTTACCATTGCTAATAGTTTTCATAACTTTCGGACCAGTTGAGTCTCGCTATTTGGGCATGTTTCAATGAAAACATAATTATCATCGGACATGTTACCGTCATATAGATTCACGTCCAATTAAGGAGTTTGGGTAAAGGTTGTTGAACCAGGGCGAGAGTGGGACCTTAAATCAGTCATGTCAACTTGATTATCACTGGCAGCGGACGAAAGGGTGCTATTTAATGCATCGACATCCGTAGTGATGTTTGTCTTAACCTTTTTTATTGGTATGTTAGAGAGAAGTAACTTATGCGTTTTTCAAAATCGTTGAGTTCAGCTAACTTGCATGCGCCCCGAGTTGAGAAGTCCATTGTGTGTTGTGCTCACTTTCACTCAAACAAAAAGAAACCAACTTACCTGACACTTGAGAAGGAAGCCTTGTCTAATTTGAAGACGGGAAAACGGAAATAAATTGAAGGATTGCCGCAAGAGCGTACTTTTTGTATCGAAATAATATTATAAGGTGTGGAAGCAAAAAAGCTTCTCAGCCAGCACTTATTTCACTCAGGAGTCTAATGTCGGCTCAATATTGAAATCCACCCCGCTATATTTTCAATTGGACAAAGATGATGATGCAGCAGGAAAACGAATAAAAAAGTTGAATTAGCAGGAAACGGTGTTTCACGCCAGTAGGACCGCGTTTGTACTCATTTGCACCCCTTTTGGTTGAATTAAATCAATGGTTTTTGATATTTTAATTTTATAAGAAAAAAAACATTTTTTAAAACAAACGAAGAGAAACCGTGTTGTTTTTCGGATTATCAACCTTGTCTGACAAGTTGGTGGTTATTTGCAAGAACTGAGGCCTTTACATAGCGAGGCCAACACCTGACATATATTAGGAGCTTGTGAAGCTGTGATTAGTGACATAAAAGTAAAGTTGCAAATTTTGGCTGACATCATTTTATTCTGAGGATAAATTTAAGGGAAACAAATTAACCAAAAGTTAACGATAAGGAATAAGAAAACGTTATTGACAATTAAACAGCAAATATGGTTTTTAATAAAGGCATTGCGTGAATCATTTTTAAAGTGTAACCACTCATGAGTCTGCAAGGAATTTCGATTTCGCAGGGATTAAAGACCAATTCTGAGAGAAGTTAAAACCTAAAGGTTGGATTGATTTCGTAGAAAGGCGAATATCTTTGGCACACGAAATTTCTTTAAGTTCATCGTTTAGTTGTTGAGGGATAAGTGTTTGAGTTATTCGTATTGCCTCATTGGAAGTATTTTTGATGCACAATATCAATCATCAATTTGCTTTTTGTGCATAAAATCCAGCCATTCATT
This sequence comes from Glossina morsitans morsitans, assembly GCA_001077435.1. NCBI lineage: Eukaryota > Metazoa > Arthropoda > Insecta > Diptera > Glossinidae > Glossina > Glossina morsitans. The sequence goes on along the minus strand of CCAG010019790.1, from coordinate 4,207 downwards.
TCAAAGGAAGCCACAATAACCTGGTACCCAGTCAGATTCATATAATATCTTGTGTATGTCGAATTCGTATCGATTAACTGGATATCTCTTCTATTTATTAAGAACAAAATCGTTTCGCTGCCCGAAAAAATCACAAATTTTCTACGGCGCAAGTAAGTCAATGCGAAAGTGCCGACTTTATAGCATGTGTTTCAGAAAAATGATTCTTTATTGAATAGGTGGACATATTGTGTCCGATAGATCCGGCGCCGGCGTATATCATAGACATTGTTGTAGCCCTCTCACAAGAACGATTGCCATTTACTGTTTGCTAACGTGAATGACATCTGCAGATGTCCATTGCGTGTGCTTGTAAATGCACATGACATCTATAGCAGTCCTATACTCTTAGTATTATAAAAAAAAAAACAAAAAGAGCTATCTTTTAGAAAGCACTCATTGATTATAAAATGAGCGTCAACATGATAACTGAATTCCAGAGGGGTATTGCGTTTATTTTATTAAAAATTCATTATAGACGTATACACCAGTCCTCCATCCTTTAGCTCGATTATTGATAACTTGCACTACGATTATAAAAAGTTACTATTGTCATAAACCGATCAATTATATGGGAATTGCATATAATTGGAATTCTTGTAAAACATTTTGAATCTTCGTAATCGTTTCATAGTTTTATATGTTGCCTATAATGGTAAGGGAATGACGATCTGAATTTACCAAATAAGTAAAGGTCTGACTATAAGCTAAACCTTGATTGGTTGAAATGGTATTTAAACTCTTCCCACTTCTACGAATGATTTTTGCCTCAATGACTTTATTATGCTTGGGACAAATCGACAAAATTATATGCACCTCATATGCAACTCATTACAATTTTATGATGGTTGCCAGTTGTGCAGTGTTGGTGGTAACAATAATAATAATTAATTACTTAAACACTTGATTTTTAATTTTATATAAGTATTTCTTTTAAATATTGCTTTTGAATATTTTTATTTATTATTTTTCTTTTTAGATAATTATTATTGGAATTCCTTCAAACATAAAAATTAATCACTAATCTAAAGAGAAAAAATCGCAAATAATGCCAAAGTATTGCTTGAAGCTGGTACGAAATTGAGCAAAAATGTGTTTTATTGAAAATTTTTCTATGGCAATTTTGCTTTTTTGCCTTCTGTAAGATAAATTTAGTTTTAGTTTTACTTTTACTTTTTAAGCATTTCTCATTTTTAATATATTATTTTATTATAATTTTAAATATATTTAGCGTAGATTTTATTAACATTATTATTATTATTATTATTATTATTATTATTATTATTATTAATATTTATACATACTTAAGTTATTATTGCCAGAATTATATAATCGTTTTTAATAATCATTGAAATTAAGTTTTCCTTTTCGCTTTTAATAGATTTATTTAGTCGAGGTTAAGTAGCAATTTTTTTTTTTTTTTTTTTTTTTTTTTTCTGATAATCTTATTATCATCATTTAATAATTTCCATAAAAAATGATGGAACGATTAAAGATAATGGGGCAAGTTTGTGATTTGAACAAAATAAGTAATTAAGAAACGGAAATATATCCCAAGTTATGGTCCGCTTGACAATTTTGCACAGATTGCACAGGGACATTTCTTACAGTTGCTCTTGAAGTTCATGAAATCATCTTTTAGACTCTGTCGTATAAGAACGAAATATTTAATTATTGTTGATAGTGTTTGATGAATTGTACGCATTAGTACGCCTTAGTATAGTGCATCTTTGTTTATAAGGAAGTAAATAGAGAATGTGTTGTGTTTTGACAATTAAGTATCTTATTAAGGAATATGACGCCCCTATATAAAATAACCTTAACTTTAAACCTGTTTCGTCTCAACAATCAGCAGTAAAATAATTTTAATTGCGCAGACCAACAATCGCATCGTAAACGATGATGGTTTCACTTTCAGTGATTAAGTCCAGTTGTGCCTTTATGGTCAGATTATTAAAGATTTCTATATAAATGTATTCATACATTTACTGCTAACTGAATTCCAGAGAGGGATTGAGTTTATTTTTTCAAAAATATGGCGAAGTTTTCGATAATAAAACATATAGCTACAGGAGACTGTATCACGAAGTGATACAACGCTGTGGAAGCAGGAAGGATTCATTACCTTCACCTGAATTCACTCGTTAGTGGTACGAAGGGGAGCCCTTTTCTGGACAGACAACTGCCATAAATAAAAGCAAGAACATGCGTACGAGTTGACTTAAGATCCACATTATTAGCGAGTGGCATTGGGTGAAGCCAACAGGCAGAGACATTACATCAGCTGTACATGCGATCTGTCCGTAGTAGTTAATGCATAAACAACATTTAGTCGACAATGACTGGATGCTCTTAATGCAATTGCCAGGATTGGATGACTCAAAGCGGTTTGCCGGTTTTTTAAAATTAGGAGACTTGTCAGCAAATAAAGATCGCGATCGCGATTTGTCTTTTCTTTTAAAGAATTTTGAATGCTACTCTGTGTAAAGCAAACAGATTGGCATTCACTCACGAACAAGCTCTGCATTCCAATCATATTATCATTTAATCGATGAGAAAAATCACTTCAATCAATTTCGAATTTTTACTTTTCCATAACGACTAAATTGATAAAGTTATGCTATTGTGTATTGCTTTAAACATATTTCTCTATAATCTATAAAAAAAAAACTTGTTAGTTGCTTTGCTTGCTTAGTGCATTAAGCTGAGATTTTCTTCTCACTATGAAGGTGATTGTGTGTAATGTTATCGGAGCATGTAAAGTAAATTTTTGTTGACTACAAAAACAGCTTTTGGCGTACACGTCATGACGATTGGATTGGATTCAAATTGAAATATATAAACGAAAGATGTACCATAACAGGGCGTTGTCCTTACTTTTGTGAAAGACGAAATTATAAACTGGTTGGGCAGACGTCATTAGCGAATAAGTAACTATTTCTATAAAGCATGTATTCCTGTGTGTTGTGTCTTTATTAATTTGATGAACTGTGTCCTTGGAAGAAGACAACATCAATCGATTTCGTTTGGTGTACCTAATTAAGCGCACATCGAATGCGCCGCGGAATGAATGATATTCTGGACTGATTTGGTTGTAATCTTGACAAAGACAGTATACTTTTTTTGGGCCCAAAAATGATATTCAAAGATGAACACGTGTTGTCTGTCAGCCCCATATGTTCCCATACATATGCCACAATACACATGTGCTAATAACTTAAAATTCAAATGTTCTTTAAATCTTACCCCATATGCTCTTAATAAAAACTTCGGCTATGGCGGCGCCATTCTTTCTGGTTTTTCCTGCAATTTAAGTTTAAGCGAAATATTTGAAATTATTTGAAAAATTGGAACCGGCACATAAGCTTAATACTTATTATTTAAAATTTGTAAAGAGAATGCTGCGGCTTTACATGAAAGAGTTTCTTCCCAATTAAGCATTTTTTCAAGACACATTTTCGCGACCAGCTTGTGCCGTTTTTTTTTTTTTGCAAACCACTCAACGTAATACGTGTAGGATTTGAAGTCTTTTTGAAAGTGCAGACATATATGAAGAAAGCCGGCAAATTTTATCTCAAGCATTCTCCTCAATGGGATATTGCTTTTTGGATCAGTTCATGCTTTAGTGGACAAAAAGGACGATGATAGTTTGCAAGTCAGCCTATCGAAGGCACACACGAAGTGTAAAAATATCTACGGAGATTAACTTTGGCTAATAAAAGCAACACAATTGTTTTTTAAGGAATGAGACCTTGTTGTAACTAAGGATGACTGTCGCTATCATGCCATGGCGGGTGACAGACTTTGACTTATTCTTAGAACATCCAATATGGTGAGCATTGGTGAGGAAAAAATCGAATTATTGAAAACAGTATTCGATAAATAATTTTTGTTTGAGTTACGCAGGTCCAGTTTTCAAGTATGTGGACACTAATCAAATAAGTGAAACGTATCTTTAAATAAAAACGAGCTTTTCCTACATTGCTAGCAGCAGTTTGTATTAGCGAGCTAAAGCTGAAGCTACATAAATATTGGATTCCAATTAAAATTATTCGATTTGTACGACTGCACTTAGGTGTCGGGTGTTCACATTTCGTCCCTGTGCACTTAAATGAAGCAAGTTTTTCCCCTCTATTTAATTCAGTTTAATTCAATTTAGTTTAAGGTG
>CCAG010019789.1:0-20255 GCA_001077435.1 Glossina morsitans morsitans | reverse complement strand
TAAGTACAGTAAGTAAGAAATCAATGTTATTGAAAAGAAAAAAAAAAGAAAAAAAATGATTAAGTATATAAATGAAAAGTAAATGCAAAAGAAGAAGAAGAAGAACGTTCGGCTTAATCCGAATCTTTTGATACCGCGATTACTTTTTTAATTTTTTTGTCATCTTTTACACCCACCACAGGGGGTATAGTAAATGTAAAATTAAATGTTTTTTCTTGCGTACAGAAATATGTATGAGGGCCACGCCACATAAAGTACATACAAACATTTTGCTCTTGCTTTACGCACTTCTGACGAAATTAATTTAAATAATTGTTATTTATCCTCCGTTCACTGCTCTGCTTAAAATGCAAATTATGATTTAATCGCGCCTACACATTTCGATGAGAACTTTATATAGCCTAAGTAAAGAAAAATCAATAAAGTTTTATTTGAATGAATTTCTTCGAATAATTTTCACAATTTTCGAAATAATGTCTTCTTAACGATTATTATAAAAATCATTTGCGAGAACCTTTTTTTTTTTATTCTATATTGTAAAGATTTTTGCGATAAATATTATTATTAGGACGGTGTGTTAGTACGATTAAATGATTGTTATATTATCATTATTTTTATTTTTTTTTTTTTTTTTTTTTTTTTTTTTTTTTTTTTTTTTCACATTTTAAAACGAATTTTGTATATCCATCATGAGAATTGAAAAAACAAAAAACAAAAAAAAAAAAATTGGAATTTTTAAAATGTTTTTAAAATTGAACGCAGCATTCTGCTACAAAATAGCAGTTCATTTTAAATTCCGATTCAATCAAGCTACAGGTGTTAATGAACAATATTTTCTTTACTAAAACTAATCACTTATTTAATATCTACTATGAGGTCTTAGATGTGGAGAAACTTTGAATGAAAAAATATTGATCAGAATTTACGGGATTATTGCTCATTACACGATCCTAAGTAGTAATTATGTTCGCATAGCTTCGTTAATAATTAAGTCCATCCGATTACGATTTGATACAAATTTATTTTTTTATTTATACTCTGCTCGCCTGAGTTGTCGAGTAGGCAAGAGACTCGACTAGCACATCAGTGGTCGTGAGTTCAAATCTCAAATGCAGTAGAGTTTTCAATATAGCCGAAAGCCTTAGATGCTAGTGCTTTAAGACTTTAGTCTTAGAATTTATTCTCTGGCTAATAATAATAATAATAATACTTATACTCTGATGATACAAAGGTTTATTAATTTTGTATGAGGATTTGGGATTCGGAATCATTTGCTGAACCGATTCAAGCTTGTCTGTCCATCCATCCGTCCGTCTGTGTTATTTTCTTCTTGTTTCAATTTGATACAATTTGGTGCACAGACGTAGATTGACCAAAGGATGAACGCTATTGAAAATGACTCGCCCAGGGTCATATTTTCGATTATTTTCCATGTAACGCTTTCTTCTGAACAGTCCTTTTATGAATAACGGCAGGATTGTGTAGGGTATCTAATGTTGCGCCGTAACCTAATCCAGTGTGTTTTGAATTATACGCATGAACCACAGTACTTTTAATGAAAACGATCGTTTTGCGAAGGGCAGCAGCTGGGGTTCTCTTTATCGATGTATTGGTAATAGAGATAGACAAGTCTATAAATCGAGTTAAGTCAGGCGATGTCACCTATTCGTGGAACACGGTGACGGTCAGAAAAAGAGAGGAAAAAGAAAGAAATAGGTAAGATGGGGCTGATGGTGGGTGTATGCCCAATCGATAAGTGTTATGCCGCTTGCATCGTCTGAGCACTCGTTAGAGCTACGACCAGAGATAGCTCTATCGCATTGAAGATTTGAATTATCGCAACTCTGACGTGGCAGTATCAGTTCATACCCACTTGGCTATTTCAATAGAAGGGTTATGAAGAATGAAGAATAGTATTTTTTGGTTTCTTTAACAAAAAACAAGCAACAAAATCATATTCGATTGTGACCCATCACCGTTATTCTGAAAAAGACGTGGCTGATTTTTTCTATTTTTAGAATAAACCTGGAAATTTTTATGGTGCGTGTATTTGTTTATTTTATGAGTAACAAGCCTATAACCGGACAGACGGACATGCTTAACTCGATATATTTATTTACTTCGTGGGATCTCTGAATCTTCCCCGTGCTCTTTGCAAACGTTTTTCGGTGATGGGTATTAAAAAAAAAAGAAGCAAACAAATTGAATATTGTATGGATTGTTGTGAAACGCACATTGAATGGATGGATGCTAAAAACATATTTGTTTTTCCTTATTGGTAAGAGGATTGCTCTTGTAAACCAAAAAATCATATAGATTGAAATCTAGCGTTAACTTATTAAGGCTTCTCTTCTTTTCTTTACTAAATCAACTTTGATCTATCGATCATAGTACAATCCGTACCAAAATCAGCAGTGAATAAAATCAGCAATCGTTCTCTCGGTTTATGGAAACTCGAACTGCCTTTTGAATTTTTGAAAATTTTGCCTGCATCGATAATAAGTCCCTGATTCCGTGAACGGTGCTTATAGGTTAAAGGAGATTAGATTAAAATTTAGCCCTGTATAGAGGTGTTCATCATTTTCCTCCTTCTAGTTCTCTACTCTACTGTTTCTCTTCACAAAAGAGGCTTGGGTTAGGAGGCTTGAAAATAACACCAAGCTTCCGCTTCCTTCCGCATCTCTCACATCTATGGCATTTTTTGACCTCTTCATTGCCAATCTGAAGGGGAACAGTTCAGTTTGAAAGATGATAGATATTAGTCAAGATTCGCTTTAAAAGGAATATAGCGTTTGCTTTTTCGCTTTTTCGCTTTTCGCTTTTTCGCTTTTCGCTTATATATAACATTATTCAATAGTGATCTGTAGTGTTTTTATTTAGGAAATTATTTTTGTATGGTATATATTTAATCATATAATTAATAGTAAATATTTTAATTCTGTACTAAATTTTTTTGTTTATTTCTATGATTAAGTAAAAGTAGTTTTTTTTTTTTTTTTTTTTGGTTGTCTATTTTACATGAAATCACAGTCCGTATGTGAGAAATATTTTATTACTTTATTTAATAAATTATATTATATATATATATATATATATATATGTATATATGTATATATATAAATTTTTTTTGGAATATTTAAAGAGATGATATTTTAATTTAAAAATTTACTAAACTAATCATGCGCTTTAGTATTATTGCTATTATTATTATTTTAATTATTATTATTATTATTATTATTATTATTAATATTTGTTGAGTTAATGCTTTCTTTTTAAATATAATTTAGCTAATAATTTTTCTAATTTTCACTTAAATATTTAAAATATTCTGTACTTGAAATATCAATCATTTTCATTTTTTTTTTTATTATTCGCATCGGTATTATTGTTATTATTTTTAATTAGAAACAAGGCAAGTTTTGAATGTTTGGTTTTTCTTATATTACTGGCATTTTGATTTGTTCTTCTTTTTGTTGTTCTTGTTATTATTATTATTATTATTATTATTATTATTATTATTCTTATTGGTATTACTCGATTTTTAACAAATTTTTATAAATTTTTTTTAAGTAATATTTTTTGTTTTTTTTTTTCTCATGCGTTGTTAACTAAAAAAACGAATTGAAGGGAACCACGACATTTTATATACTCATATAATGTTTGTATTCTTACCTAAAATCCAATGTAAACAAACGTCATCAAATTTTCACATTAACTGTCGTTTGTTGTGTGTATTTTTATAGAATAGAAGTAGAGTTTGGTTTCTGCTTTCCAGAGTACGTGAAAGTTTTTACTCTTAAAGCGGTAAGGATTAAGAGCCAGAGGATCAATTTAAGTTGTTGTTGTTGTTGTTGTTGTTAAGTATAGTTCTCCCTCTTCACTTGAAATTTGTTATCGCTTTTGTTTTCTAATATGAAAAAGTTTGCAAAAACTTTTCAAAAGTTTTTTTTTTTTTTTTTTTTTTTTTTTTTTTTTTTTTGTAATCGTGTTACAATTTAAATTTTTGTTTATTTATTTATTCATTTATTTTTTTTTCAAGTTTATTCCCTTAGGTAACTACAAATTTATGTTTTTAATGTTATTTTGTTATAATAAATTTAAAGCTTAAAAGGATTTTTAATTTTTTGTAATTATTCTAATAAGTTTTAAATATTTTTTTTTTTATAAATTTATTATTATTATTTTTTTAATAGAAAAACTAATCATAAGCACTTGAAATTTTTGGTTTGTTGTTGTTGTTTTTGTTGATTGTTTGGTAGTACAATGCTTTCATTTTTGTAATATTTTTCTAATGCTCTAAAAAGAGAGATATTTTTTTTTTTTTTCAAGTTTTAATTGTATTTTTAAAAATTTTCTAATAAAAGTGAATCTAAAAGGCCATGCTAGTGCGTCGGCCGCCTAAATTGGAGGCGGGACGATAGCCCATACCACCACCACGCGGTAAACCACTATGGGAAACACTGCGTCCCATACGTTGCTCACTGCCACGTCTTTCGCGTGCCCTACGTAGTAAATCCGAAGTGCTGGGTCGTCGACTGGCATTAACACTTGACGCTGCGCTACGTTTGCCACCACCACCACCACCACCGCCACCACCACCACCACCACCACCCGTCATAATATCCGATGTAGAGGAACGTCTTATATTCTGCTCGAAAATATGCGGCGAAAGAAAATAGGGTGATGGGGAACGGGTTACATCGTATGGCTGTCGGAGGTGCTGCGAGTCGGCCAGATGTATTAGCTGAGAACTGGAGCGGTGATCATCGTGTGAACTGTTGCGTCGTGATGAATAGGGCGATTTCGGATAATCGATTAATAAATTTTCTGCCTCCTCATTGTCTACAATGTCAATTTTCAAATATGGCGGCATACGATTAAACGGCTGATGCTGTGGCGTACGTCCATCCTGTTCATTCACATTAATATGACTATCGTTGGTGTTGCTGGAATTTAAAGTTGATGACTGCGATTGTGAGCTTTTCTGCGTTATATTGCTGGTTCCATTCTTTAGACCCGTATACAAAGATTTCAAGTGAAAATCCAAAGATTTGAAATTCAATAAAGATTTTTTTTTTTGCAATTTCGGTTGATTTTGCGACAATATACCAGTTGCATCAGCTATCATCGTATTAGAGGTGTTGATAATGTTATTATTATTAATATTAAGACCGATATCGTCTAAATTATTATTATTTAAAGAATCAATAGGTATAGTGTTGTTAGTTGTTAGAGTTGTAGTCGCTGCGGTTACTATCGATGTTATTGTTAAATTACTATCTAAACGATTTGCTTTTGTTGTTGTTATTGGGATTATTGATGTTGTTATTGTTGCATTATCTAAACTATTATTAATAAATTGTTGAGAAAGACGTTGCTGCTGCTGTTGTTGCCATAATAAATCATGTTTACTTATTGTTGTTGTCATTGTTGTACTACTTAAACTAGTTTTACTACTAATCGCTTTAGTAAATTTATTATCGTTATCTAAGGACTCCTTTCGTCACTGAATAACACAAAAGCCCTGCTTTGAGGCATCCTTTGCATCGGCTTCTTCGCCGCAAAACGCTGCTTCTTCTTCGTTTTTGGGAGATTCTGCCCCACAGGTGCCCAAGCCGCTGCCGCCACCGACAACAACACCGCCAGTTAGGCTGGGGGGCCCCTGAGGGCAAGCTGATTGTCACCGAAGTGCTAACGTTGATATCATTGGCGGTCGCACCGGTTTATTCTCTAGAATTCGTTCCAGCTCTAACATTACACTGGTCGAGAGACGTGGCAGTAACTGAGGCAAAAATTCCAATATTTCTTTATTAAGAAAACTATATAAAATAATATCTAACACATACCTGAAGCGATTGCAAGCTTTGGTGTAGTTGTTCGGCTGAAGTTGCGCCTAAAAGTAAGCATTGAACAGGTTCGTGTTTCAAAGACCAAGCTATCGATAACTGCGTGGGAGTACATCCCAACTTTTCGGCCAAGGCAGCCAAGTCTCTTAAACGATCTGAATGCCGACGGCCTTCTTCCAAACGTTCCTTGCTCCAACTGCCCTGAGGCGACAAAGCAGCCTGAAATTGTTTTTCGATATAAAATTTTTTATGCAAATTTCGATTTCTTCTCAAAGTTTACATTTTTATTGATCTCATCTTCGGTCCAAGAATAACTTTGACTTTTAGTTTTAAATGAACCTTTAGGTAAAAAAATTTTTTCACCATTTTGTGCATCACTCAAAGCCATTGACAATGGACCCCAAGCCATTAAGCCGACACCAATTTTATTATACATTTCTGGCAGATAAAGTTCACATTTTTCACGACAAAACATATGATATTCCGATTGCTCAACAATGGGCGTTATACAGTTAAACTGACGGCAGTTTGTGTAGGCTTCCATAATTTCCACCTGAGACCAACGGGCTGTACCCCAGTACATGGCCCAACCTTGTTGTATAATATAATTCATCGCACGTACAATTTCTAAGCAAAATTATTTGAAATAGATGTACAAGAAGGGCACACCATTGAAAGGTGAACGAAATGAACGAAACAACTAACCTTCCATAGGACACATAGCGTCCGCTTTATGTATGATAACAATATCAATATATTGTAGTTGTAGACGTTGTAAGCTCGCCTTAACACATTCGATTATGTGTTTGCGTGAAAGGCCACGTTCTTCGGATCTACGATATTGGAAAAAGTTTATACATTTACAGTTTTTAAAAAAATTAATTCATTTTGTTTATTTTTTTATAATTTTTTTTTTTTTTTTTTTTTTTTTTTTTTTTGATAATCACTTGGTACTCCAATAGACTTTTGTGGTTATGACATAAGCGGTACGTTTCCAACCAGTCCTTTGGAGAATTTTGCCAATTTCCGTTTCCGAATGAGCCTCCGATATATCAAACAAATTGATACCACTTTCAATCGCCAATTTAAGAATGGCTTCGGCCTGATCGTCGCTTACACCTGGTGAGAATACCGGCCAAGTGCCCAAACCTACATTGCTAACGCGCAAACCACTTTTGCCCAGATTCTTGTAGCGTAACCCTGGTGTCGGTGTAGAACCTGGGCGTAAACGGTAAAGCCGGATTCGAGCCGAGACTTATCGACCCGACCTAATTTAATTATCCACAGAGTTAAAAAAAAAAAAAAAGGAAAACAACTTAGTCTTAAATTTTCATGTGCTATAGTTTTTATATCTATGGAGTAAAGTTTTCAAAACGTGCATAACATAGAAATACAAGAACAAACATTGTTAGGTTTTTTTTTTTTTTTTTTGATAAATTAAGAAAAACCTTAAGAATAAAAAGTAAATTTAAAATTATGATATTTTTTTTTTTGTGGAATAGTTTCGTGTTTTGGTTAATGGTGCTTGGAAAAAGAGTTTTTTTTTACCTTCTAATCGCTTATGGGTTTCTACAAAAAATATCATTAACTTGTTTTTACGTGAGCATGTATATATATATATGTATATAGTTGTAAATGTCGTATAATACATTGGTCAATAATTCCCGGGACTGACACCTAGCATAGATGTCAATCGAGTCTAACGAAAGAAAGGCGTGTTATTTTTAGAATCTTTTAACATTCGAACGACGTTTATCGAAGTCTCATGTCATTTCAGTCATTAGTCTACGACTTAGGGTAGGTTTAATGCCGGCACTTTTCCTGTCTTCAAAGCAACGAGAAAACAGTACCGTTTAAACGCTTTGACCTCGAAAATTTTATAAGAACTCTTCTCTCTCAAAGACAACAACTCAACGGTGGCTGGCCAAATTTCAAGCGTGGTAAGTACAAGCAGGCTGGCGAGGCTGAATGACAGATAGGGACCAGAAAATATTAAAAAAAAAAAAAAAAATGAACAAGCTTTTCCGATAAGTGGAACACCCGGTTGCAAGAAATGTCAACATCCCGCTGAAGATGGGACTCAACAGTTAAACAACAAAATCAACGTCTTACTGATTCTCAGCGTCCGCAAAAATTTGCACTACCCACCATACCGCCTACATCTGGTCTCTAACCAATATTATATATTTGCAAAGCTCAAAAGCATGATTTAGAGAAAAAGATCAAGTGATCAAGCGGATCAAGTGATGAGATCATTGCGAGTGATCATGAGAATCGTGTTTTGAGGATTACGACAATTTCTTCTACCAAAAGATCATGGAAATGCTAAATAAACGTTGGACTGAACGAGACTGGTAACTGATAACTAAAATCGAATTTTGGGAAAAAAAACGTTGGTTTTCTTACATAGTCCCGAGAATTATTTGCCGATGTATTACATGCATATACAGATGTAGATATATTTTTCACTCAAACACACAAACTTTAAAACGCAGCACGCAATATAATATTTAACAGCAATCATAACTACTTGCGGAAATATTTTTCACTTGTTTTTCTACCCACCACCATGAGCTACGCCTACCACGCACGAGTCATTTGCGTTTGCTTTTTTTTTTAATTCCATTTTTTATTTTCACTCGATTCCTATGTTTGCATACGATTTTCGTTGTTTGGTATGCTTTAGCTTGTAAGGCAGCTATTTGGGAAGGCAATCATATGCTTGTGTTAATTATTTACAGAAAAAAGTGGCGAAAGTGCAACCGCAAGGCGATGAAAGTGAAAAAATTTCGGAATGTCACGTAGTCCACTGTACGTTTGCAATAGTCTTTAGGCGGTTTAGGAAAATTTTCGTTACATTCACATTAACGAACAATATGTTTTCAATATATATAAAGCAAAAGTGATATTTTATCAAATGGTAAGTTCTCTGGCAACGTCGGTTATGTTTTCCTTCCGTTCTTTAGCATCTTTCATTATAAGTTTTTGTACAACTTTTGGTAAAACAGTTGATTATTTCTTGGATCGTTAATTAGCTCGTCTTCATATTACTCCCCCCTCTATCCATAAGAGTTACATATTTTCACACCCTACAACATTTGTGGTATGTCCGTATATAAAGTTTCAGCGGTCGTATTAAACACTCAGAAGGACTTGAAATAGATTTTCATTTTGTTATACCGAGCGATTCAGAATTACTTCCTGAAAAATTTAAAGTTTGTCCATCTGTCTATCTTTCTAATATCTGCTGAGGTGCTTTTTAAACATTGTGATGAAAACCGGCACACATACTATTACCATTCCAAAGGTAAACGCCATTGAAAACGAATTGGACAGAAACAGTTTCACGACTACTTCTCCTATAAAGTCTTATATTAAAAAGTTGTCCAATGGAAAAAATTTATAAATTTCAAAATTTCCCGATCGAAATTGCTAAGCATTAGCATTTTAAATTGATTTGAAAAATTTGGATCAGGTAGATCTGCTTTTGTAATTTATTCCTCACATAAAGGTTGGCATAAAAAACATGCCTTTACAGCGAAACAAGGTGTCGTTTTTGATACTTTACCATAAAATTATACGACGAATTGTGTCAAGTCAAGTGATTTAGGGTATTTAATAGTCGACTTTAATCGATTGTAATATTGTTATTTGTTTTTTATTTGAACTGTAGAAAAGTTGAGAATATTCTAAGCATTTCATTTTATCGCGTCTTCCCACTCCACTCGCGGTGAACTCAACTAAATCCTAGAACCTCAACCAACTGTCGCACCATGCGGACTAGAGAGGGAACGAAATTATCGAATTCGGTTAATTTTGTAAAAAAAGGACTTTGCTTGAAATATCGTTCATGCATTCACGCATATCCGAATTATGCTCGGTAGAATTTTTGTATTTGAGGTTCCAAAGTCCAGGTGTGACTTATAAAGAAAGTGTGTATCGACCTGTGTGCTTGATACTGCTTGATACGTATCTAGAGCTGTCGGCGTCATTGGATCATTTTTCTTCGCAAACTGCACTGGTCATATAATAATAAAATCTTTTATGATTAAATGACTTGAAATGATACTTTAAGGTGGCGCCATATGCACATACAACCCACGAAGGAATTCATTTATTGTATGAAGAAAATTTTCAAAAATCAATTTTAATTTTTTATATTATTTATAACTATGGGAAAATTATCGCTTGGGGAATTGCGTGTCACCCTATATAAGAGGAATAAGAATATTGAAAGGGTTAAAATCTTTCCGAAAATTCGGGCAACAATGCATTTCTAAGAACTTCTAATGATAGTAAGCGTCTAGATGCCTACAAGGAAAACTAATGGGACAAGTTTACGTCATACGGCCGAAGTGTTGATAACTGTAATGTGATCCTTCCTTAAAAATATTTGTCTTTGCACATTTGTGCTTACGTCGACACCAATTGCTTTAGCTGTGTTGAGTAAAGCACAGAGCAGAACTTGTTGATATGCATGGAGTACGCTTGCGATCCTTATCTTAGCGGTCCCTATATATTAGAGAGCAGATTTAAGACTTGCGTGAGAAACACTTAAAGCCTTTGCTTAATTTGGATTAGAATTATTTTAAGTCACCTGATCTTATGCAGCAACAGTTTTTTGGCTTAATTTCTTCCCCTTCCGCAACAGACGGAGTTTTTCTTTTCTAATGCTCTTTTAGGCGTATGGGACAAAAGCCGTTCAAAAAAACATTTTTTTTTTTTTCTTAATATTCTAAGTTACGGTGGTGGATAAAATTCGCTTGAAATTGAACTTTTTGAAGCTAATAGTAATTTTTAGTACATGTAAAAAAATGTTATACAACAACACAAGACCGACATCATCTATATATAATAAAAAAAAAAAAATAAATAAAAAAAATTAATAAAAAAAATATAAATATAATTTACGAACATAAATAGGATTAAAGTGAAAAAAGTGTAGAATTTGATACCGAAATCAAGATGACCTCCCGTACCACTGAACTCCTCCATACAGTCGAGTGATGCTATTGGGGCCCGGCACCTGAAATTGAAACAAAATTCCAAAAATAATTATCAAAATTGGAAGGACCTTGAATTGCTTATAAAAGGACAAAATTTATCGCAACACGAGACAAAATTCATAGCATAAATAAAATACATATTTAGCCTATCAAGAGTTATTATCCATTATACAAATTGGATAAATTTTTTAAATGTTTATTCATTTTTTCTTTATCTAAAAAATAGATAAACATTTTCGTCCCATCTCAAGATAGAGATATAGTAGTGACGTGACGACATATGGTAGCGTTGTGATGCAAACCGTCTGGCAAAGCAGCGCCTCTACCTAAATTCATGCTAAAGACCGATGATTCAAAACGTGTTAATGTGTTTATTAGTTGGCAACATTATGCTAAAATGTCCGCAATTATTTGTTCAATTAAATTTTGATCTCCAGAGGAAAACTCCAACTGTGCAAAGTAGGTGTGGTCATCATCAACAAGTCATCCCGTTGTTCGAAAAGGCAACACGATAATAGCTTTCAAGGACAACTTCTACTGAGTATTAAATCAATCCTCCATGGAAGATGCTTCGTTCAAGTCAAAGTAAACGGAACAGCTTAAGCAGTTCAAAAATGACGAATGTTGAGGTTTACCATGTTCACAATTACATCTTTACTGGCTTGTTTTTATACTTACCACCGAAGAATGAGGGATGCACTTATTTTATCAGAAGGTGGCTTCAGAGAGCCCGTAAATGTACGGGTTGTTGATTAGCACCAAATTTTGAATCGATGTCTGATCTGTTCATTTAACCGCCTGTGTGATGAAGTGAATGGGTGTAGGTGTGTAGGAAAGGGCAAGCCTACAGTGCAACATAAGTTGAGAGTACATCTGCCTGCTGGGTTGTTTCTTTATTGTCTACAAGCTGCTGCAGAAGCACGATAAAAATTTTCATATATGTTCTACAAAATGAAAAAGATCAGCCACGCCCTCCAGTCTTATAAAGAACATATATTTATTTGTTTTCGTTATTCTTGTAGTCTTCTTCAAAATAAAGGTGTTGGGCATAAAAGGTCTCCTCATAACTGTATACGATTTACTTACTCCTTTAATTTCTTTATAATTATCGAAATATTGAACAGTGCGGCGGGCTAAACGATACGTACCAGACAACGTTTTCAACTTATCCTTGACCATGCAGGTCTATCTATAGCCGTGAAGCAAAATTGCCTTACTTCGATCTATGGACCGTGTATTCATGGTGTTTGGCGATTAATCCAATTTTTATGTAAAAAAGTTTTTTAATTTTTCGTCTTCAATATTGAGAGATTCATGAACTTCTAGCAACTCCTAATGCATCACATCTTCCCAGTCAAACTGCACACAGAGCATTGACTTTTTGCCGACGTGGTTTGATTTTTTTATTTTATGCTGATGGATGGATGGATGGCTTGGGCGAGGTCTTTTATAATTTTCATTGCTTGCGATACTGCAAGCGCGATTATCTTTCACATTTTTGCTGTATGTGTGAAAAGTGAGAAAATTCTCTCAGTGAATATACGAGGCATTTTGGTGACTTTTAAACCTTTCTATATATTTCTTGATATACTTTTATGGGTATTGTAGAGATTAAAAATTGAATTCGCGTACTTTGTCTTTTTTTGTTTATTAATACAAAATATTTATACTCGATTTTCTGACGTTTAAAACGTTTGCTACGTCCAAAAGGAAGCATCAGAGACCCCACAAAGTATACATATTCTTAATCAACGTTAAATCCTGATCGATTTAAGCATATCCGTCTGTCCATCTGTCCGTCTATGTAATGTCTGTTGTAAACATTCCCCTGGCCGCGAAAGGGAAGCTATCGACTTCAAATATGATAGAAACAGTGGCAGTTCTCGCACGCAGGTAGCTATTGAGAATGGGCCAAATCTGTCGAAGGACACGCCTACAACATCTGTTTTTCAAAAGGAATGAAATATTGGTTTTTCGCTCGTTACAAGCTTGAAAAGCCCCATAAATTATACAAATTCTTGGCCAGTTTCATATTTGGAATGCACCTAAACATGTCCGCCTGTTCGTCTGTCCATCTGTCTGTTTGCGCAACTCCATAGTATTTGTGGTAAGGCTTCTTCCGTTGCAAAAGAGTTTGAAATTAAATTTTTCCAAGGACACGCGTAC
This sequence comes from Glossina morsitans morsitans, assembly GCA_001077435.1. Taxonomy (NCBI): domain Eukaryota; kingdom Metazoa; phylum Arthropoda; class Insecta; order Diptera; family Glossinidae; genus Glossina; species Glossina morsitans. The sequence goes on along the minus strand of CCAG010019789.1, from coordinate 7,237 downwards.
AACGCCACACGGCTCTACGACAAAAACTTTTATTTTGAAAATAGAAGAAATCAACTGCACCCACTCCATATTGTAGAGCATGAGAATTTTGTTCTTGTTGTACTTCTTTTGTGTTTTTTGAAGTGAACGGGGTCATGGGTATGAAGGACTCGGTCTCGACTGAATTTAATTTTTTTTTTTCTACTTGTTTCATTTAGATAATGGACTTGCAAGAATCGCTTCAAAGCTTACCATATTTGCTTACTAGTTTGTGGCGATCAAAACTGTTACATTTATTATGTAAATTACATTGTACACATACGAATACAAAAGCGAAACTAATTCCCTATCGGTTGGGCTCACTGTTGTTATTGTTATTAGATTACCCTCAACTTTGTTGAGATAATGACCGCATGTACATATGTGTATATATATTGTATATTTTGTATTTATGTATATATGTGCGCCCGTAAAAAATAGAAAGTCGCATTTAATAACATTAACTTTTTCTCATTGTAGTTATATACAATAGTTGCATACATACGTATATGCACGTACATGGGGGATCACTTTCATTCCTATGACAAACTCTATGAAAATGTAAATATATTGAGTTAATTAAAATGACAGCGAAAACGAACCGAGCTCAGATTTATAAAAATTGTTATTGTAATTAACTAAAAGAGAAAAAAAAAGAAGAAATTTACTCTTTTTATGATAATTATAATAATAATGATAATGATAATAATAATGATAATAATAATGATAATAATAATAATAATAATAATAATAATAATAATAATGAATGAATGAATGAATGAATGAACGAACGATGTCATTGTTAAACTCTAAGAACAATGCACACAATTAAAATTTTACATGGTTTGCTATTAGCACAAGGCTTACTTTGAAGTTAATTAGTTGTGAATGTTAATCTAGATATTTTTCTATCTTTGCATTGTCCCTTAGGGCTTTCGCACAGCGTTCGTTTCGTTTCAAAAAGCGAATAAGAAAAAAATGCTTTAAGAAAATCCTTATGTAAGCCTACATTTGTTTTACACGCGCATTGCAATCCCTCTTATATACTTTATATATATAATCAATATATATATATATATTTACATATATATATAAATGTATTTATTATATATATAAAATATACATATATATATATATATATATAAACGTATATATACGTTTCTATGTTCATTATTTAACTGAGAATGTATTTGTATCTGTGTGTTTGACGTGTTACGTAAAGATTTTTTTGTATTCATTAATTGTACACGTTTATGAATAATTTATAAACAGAAAAGTTCCACATATCCATGTTAGCATATATTCTAAATGTCACCTGTTCTATAGCAATTAACCAACTGTTTGTCTCCTACTTGAGGGAATTGATTTACATAACCATTTCATATGCGGAATGTATGTAACGTATGTTTACGACTGTTTAAAGAGTCGAAAAAATGACACCTTTTTTTTTTTTTTTTTTTTTCTTTTTAATAAGTTTACATAGTTTTAGCATTAAAAAAAAAAAAAAAAAAAAAACAAGAAAAGGGAGACAATTGTATAAGAAAAGGACGATTACGTTCAGTTAGATTTAAAGTTTTTGTTATTCTTTACCCTATCGAAAGCAATATGAAGACGTGAAATCTTCCGAACTCTTTCAACAAAGACAAATAAAAGTGGAAGAATATTCATTTTATTCAAGTTGAACTCTTTCATAAGAAATATGGGAGGAGGGTGTCCTAAAGTACCGAAAGTGAACTTTGTAGCATGACGTAGTGTGAGACATTGTCATCTACGTTTCAGAAATGATGCTTTAGCTATTTTATAATTATGAAATCATCAGTAAGAATCTTGACTATATATCTATCTATCTATCTATCTATCTATCTATCTATCAATCAAACAATTTAGCTCGTGTTAGCAGATTAATGCAAAAATTGTTGAATATTTTGACGATATAGTAATCAATAGTGACAATTTTACATATAATTTTACATAGTGGATAAAAAGCACAAAATTCATAGCTTTTTTTTTCTATCAATATTCAAACACATTTCTCTTACAAACTTTAAATAAAGTTTGTTAATGAAAACAGTGTCATTTTGATGAAATTGTTTTGTAATGAAATTTCAATTATTTTTAGAAATACTTAAAACGAACATATACTTCCTTTTATATATAAATACATTTTGATAAAAATTATAGCGAACTTTTATCACAAAAGTTCCTTTGTACGACGAATCGGATTATAGCACCTATCAGTTTTAGTCAGTATTTCAAATTTGTAGTTATTCTTTGTAATAAGTCTAGTGACTAAGGTGCCTGCCGTTTGTTACTCAGCAGTCCCAGAGTCCATCTTTGGTGCGGTAGACTCTCAATTTGTATTTTACTTTATATTATTATATTTTATCCGATAGGCGGTAAAGTCCCACCAGAATCAGAGTTTAGCATATTTCTTCTGTCTATGCCATGCATATTTATGCTCCTCTTTGCTTAGGCGCACATGTGCCCTTTGCTACACTCTTTTTTCATTTTTGAACAGTGCGCATGAAAAATGTGAACGTATTTTTATTTCAAATGAGTGCGGCGGCTATATTTTTCACTATCTGGATCTGCATTTGTCGCCCCAGTGTGTTGTGAATTGAAACGAAACAATTTCGACATCAAAATGTTGTTCCTTATATCGTCTATGTGCACGTACATAACATAATGCACGATAACATATATATCAGCTAATAAATCGCATGAAGTAAAGAGTTCGTGACGTATTCAAATATATTTTAAGTCAAATTTTTCTAAATCAAGGATGTGTCAAGTCAATCTATATAATCTCCATCTGCCATTTCTCTAGTATAGTCATTATCGCACCACTATAGATTCCCGGGATCTTTCGGGGGGTTTCGTAAAATTGAACCAAATGATTTTTATACGCCTTTTCTGGCTGCGTTCATTTTCAGCAGCACTTCACACTTATTTTTGTGCCTGGCCTTATTGGAAATCGTTTGAAACTGTACGATGAAATGTACAGGTCTTTCTCTGTCGATGAGAACTGAATTTACTACGAAACATCATGGATCAAAAATTGGACTACAATGGAAGTCTCAATTGACAACAATTTAATTTTAAACATATAAGAACATTATAAGCGGGCAAGGTTGGCCATTAGATACCCTACACTACTTTGCATAGCACAGTTATTCAATCGTCTTGTTGATAATACACAAAAAACGACACATTATTTTCACGTAAATCCTTTTCATGAAAGCCCGCATATTGGGAGATGCTCAACGTATCGTATGACGTGATCCCAATTTAACAAACCTAATCTGTTTCCTAAAAATTTTCTTTTTCAATTTTCATCAGAAAAAACTAAAAATTAGACTTTCTCTCCATATGAGGGCACGCTTTTAATGATAACCCTTCATATGTTAGGGTCGAAAAAATAGAGCTTAGTTAGAAGGGCTGACTATTCATGAGAAATCGGGTAGGGTCCAAGTAATAGATCTACATGGTTCAAATTTGGTCCATTTAATTTTAATGTCAAATTACCAACATGAAGAAATTTTCATTATAAAAGGACAACGATTAGGCTTTTTAGGCATAGAAGGGTTTACCTTTCCCGAAAATCCTTATATGCGGAAGTATCCAAAAGTTGGGCCTACGTGGTTCAAATTCACTAAAATTGATTTTTATATCAATTGATTACTATGAACTAATTTTCACCCCGAAATATTAAAAATTATATAGTTTTTACTGTATAAAGAATCAAGTTTTGTAGGAACATTTATGTCAGACAGATTTCAAAAGATTTTCATTCCAAATCAGATTGTCCAAATATTGTTATAGAGTGAGTTTTGTTCAGAAATTTTGAAAATTTCAATCTTTTCCCCTACACCGACGTTTCCAAATAAGGCGGTATATGAGGAGTGATCGAAAAAGTGTACCGATTCAAACGATTTTCAATAGCGTTCGTCGTGGCGCCAAAACACGTCCAATCTCCAATACAAATTCAAAAAGTTACTATCTGAAGTTTGAACCCAAAATATCTGGACAGACGTGTCAGACGGACAGACAAGCTCAGCTTAGCGATTCCGAAAATGATTTTGAATCAATCGATATAACAAAAAGTGAGTCTATTTAAGCCCTTCTGGGTGTAACGTACGCCCCCAAAAACTTACCATACCCCGTATCACAAGTGACGTAGGGTATAATTAGAAGAAGCGAAGCTATTATTAATTATTATTTATATATAAAAAAAAAAAAAAAAGACTAAAAAGACAGTTAAGTGCTTTGAATGTTTTGCTTTTGTGTTTGCTTTTCGTAGGAAGTTATTCAACTTCGATTGAGTTAGCATAGTTGAGTCACAAGTATCTCAGCTGCATCGATGTATTAGACGTTACGTATATTAGATCTTACTTATTGAGTTAGATATGAAACGTCTATTGACGAAATAGGGATCGCATTTAAACCATTCAAACTAAGAACGTATTGGAATGAAACTTTCTGAACAACCTTTGCATTGTAATTGAAGGAAGTAAATTGATTCCATATTCACAATGAGACTTGGATTTTCTACTATGATCATAAATTGTATTTAAAAAGCGAAGTATTTTTCAATCTCTACTTCTCCAAATAAGATGATCAATACCATTACGAAGAGCTACGGCTCTCCTGAGTTATTTTAATGCAATTTGCTACATGGAGATGTTTTGTCGCAGAGACAAACACTATTGAAAATTATTCGAATTGATCGGTCAACTTTTCACTTTCCATACAACTTTCCATCTTACTTGGAAAAGTAGTTAGATGAAGCGAAGCGGCGTAATATGTTTAATGGTGCATCCCATTATAATGTCGTATAATAATCAAATTGTGCGACTTACTTTCATTGATTAAATATATAATGAAAACACTTTTAAATAGCAATCGGTTATCCGCAAAAACAAGAAGCGTAAAAGAAAAATTTTAAGCCTAGATAAGCCCTATTTTGAAGTGTCAATAGATTCACAAATTACTGGGAAAAATATATTAAAATGTAAAAGAGACGCACGAATGCGTTAAATTTCAAATAAACTTATTTTGTTTCATTCTTAGGCTGCAAATTTTTTGAATGTGGGCGGAAGAAAAAAAAAAAACAACACACACACACACTTCACATATAAATTACTACATTTGCGAATTTCAAGTTCAATCTGAACATATGTGAAATTTTTAATTAATGATGACCGCGGTCTGTAATCAACTAAATGAAACGATTGATTTGAATGTCTTGACATTAATTTGCTTCGCTAGAATATAATCTTGTTGAAGCTGCAAAAGCATATCCAATAACAGGTACAGATGATTCCAAAATCGATGAAGCAATTTGAGTAAAAGTAAATAATCAAATTAATGTTAAACTTATTGATGGACAGACACTGTCCCAATTTTGGGAAATTGACCTGCTGTCCGAAATTTCGCGTCTTCATAATATGGCAGCAGATTGTTTCTAAGAAGAGAGAGATACTAAAGCGATCATACCGTCGCTGTAGAATTTAAGTATCATTGCATTGTTTTTCATTCTACAGTAACAGTGTAAAAATGTAGTCACATATGTCCAATGGTCAGTACTTACTACTCTATGAGATTAATGTATAATGAGAATATCTTTGCTTTAGAGATTTAAAGTAAAAATATTTCAAAATTACTCTCCGAACGTTATTAAAATAATTTATTTTATTACATATATAATAATAAAAAACTTGAACAAGGACACGCACCGCAGCAGCGTAGGTCTACAAAGAAATGTTATTTAAAAATAAAAAACAAAAAAAAGAACATGAGAATAAAAATCATTCCTAACAAACATTTCGATAACTGATGTGCATATATATACGCACACGCGCACACACACTCATATACACACACACTCCCATACACATACATTAGTGTATGATTGTTCTGTGTTACCTGTAAATTGTAACGGGATTTGAATCTTCACTTGTATTGTCCATATTGTTGTTGTTATCATTGTTGTTATTATTATTATTATGAAAGCCAGTAGCGGCGTTTCCAGTATTATTAGCAGCCACCGCGACAGCAGCGGCTGCTTGACTGCTAGCTATACCAATGCCACCCATAAAACCCAAAAGATTTGAAGTCAAGGTTGCCGGGGGACCAATACCCGTTGTACTATACGATGCCTGATATTGACTAACACCGACGAACGTAGTAGTAGTAGGCACAATTGGACCATGGGACAATGGTAGATCGACGCCATTTCCACTAGAATTTATTTGGCCCGCGGCGCCATTTAATAAATTACCATTACTCATGTTGACGGCCAAAGACGAAGAGCCACCACCACTACCTACAACTACAACCGTATTTGACGTTGTCATTGGTATTGATAGCGATGGTGATGATTGTTGATTGCTTGTTGTTGTTGTTGTTGTTGTTGTTGTTGCACTTGTTGTTGTTGTTGTTGTTGCTGCTGTCGCTGTTGCTGTTGCTGTTGCTGTTAACATTGTTGCATTAGTTGCCATTGTCGATAACGAGGATGATGAGGGCAATGTTGCTGAGTGGCCGGCATTGTTAAAGGTAGTAAACGTCGTAGTGTTTGCTAATGCGGATAGTGGTATGGCTCCTGTTGTTGTTGTTGATGTTGCTATTATTACTGTTTCATTTGCACTATTGCTATTTGTTGGTAATGCTGGCATTGTTAATGACGCTCTCCTTCTTGCTGTTATTATTGTTGCTGCTGCTTCTGTTGTTGTTGTTAAAATTGTTATTATACTATTGACACCGTTACCGTTATTTGTTAAGTTATTCATTGCCATTCGCAAGCAATTTGTTGTGTATTTTTATGTATACGGTTATGTCAATGACAACAACAGTCGAAATGTAGTTGAGAAATAAATAAAATATATATATATATATATATATATATATATATATATATATATATATTTACATATTTATATTTATATATATATATATATATATATATATAAATATATATAGATATATATATTATATAAATTTACATATTTATATATGTTTAAGCTTATATATATATATATATGTATATATTTACATATATCTACGTACACGGACAGTATGTAAGTTTTCGTATAGGAATGTAACTGAAGTTTTACGGGTTTATTTTTATTGCATTTAAATAAAATTGCACGATATTTTTAGGTATCCATTGCCCTAGATTAGTAGAAAAAACCTTTCAAGTACCTTTGTATATAAATTTATT
>CCAG010019787.1:0-33758 GCA_001077435.1 Glossina morsitans morsitans | reverse complement strand
AAAAAAAAAAGAAAACAATAAAACGAAAGAGAATACAATGAAAGATAGAAGAGAAAATGGTACACCATCACCCAGCTGGCATATGAAAGATATATTAGAGTGGTTCGTTCACCTCACATTCACAATCTTTTAAGCCCATAAAATCTTTTGTGCTCGTAACACAATCGTACAGATTGTGACGTGACAATTTAACGAGATTCAAATATAGGAATTCTTGCAAAATGGAATCCAGTACAAAGGAAAGGATTTTCCGCCTTAGGTGACCTATTGCGGTCATTTTTGCTATGAGCTTTTCACATATTCATTACAATCAATATGGGAATGGATATGGATGCTAACGCCTTAAACAGATATATATATGCAAATAAAGAGAGTAAAGTTATTAGTTGATTTGAGGCCGCTTGGACACCTTGGACATCTTGAAAAGTTTTCTCAACGATCTTTTACAGCTATTTTGGTATGAAATTGCGAGCGATATTTGTTAAAGCTTGCTGCAGGTAGAGTCTTGATCCTATACATTGAAAAAATTCTTTTTATGGGTAGGCAGTGGTCTACTTGTTTTTTTGTTTTTAATAGAAATCACTTTTACGTCGCCAATTTTTGCAAGTAGAGAGATTCGAAGAACATCTCTGCCTATTATAAAATTTTATCTTGGAAGTGTATCAACAAATTGTTTTTTTGCATAATCAAATATACATACATATATATATTGCACACATATAAAAGGAAAATCCAATTTAGGCGACAGAATAGAGCCGTAAGTGAACGGTTGAAGGAATATTATGAAGAATAGGAAAACTTTTGCTGGATATAAAAGGGGTCACGGCTTAATCAAGATAATGATATCAAATTTTTTGTTATATTATTTTGCAAAACTTTTTAAATTTAAAAACATTTAAACACACACAATTACACAAAGACATAGAAATATTGAACTCTCATTCGATCATTACATCAATTTATTTTAAATTTAGTTTGTTTTTGTCTTCGGCTCTTGTTCAACAACATTTGCAACATAGTTGAATATCTTGCTTCAATTGATGATATCCTTGCCATCCATTAATAAGATGCAAAATTTGCATCATCGATAAACGAGAGAGAGAGTTTATTTAACTTTTATTAACTTTTGTGTCAAAATATTTCTTTAATTAATTATTTCAACTACAACTATTCGGATAATTAAAGAAAAGTGTTTACAATGAAAGGAAAGTTTTTAAGAGGATTAATGCGTAACATTTCCTCCGGCAACTTCTTAAAAAAAATCATTTGCATCTTTAATCAAGTTCTTGTGTTTTAACAAATTTTCAAAACATTTTCGGCATATTTTATGCAACTACGCTGCGAAATATTTAAATACACTTTTAATATTTTCTTCACTTGCCAAAGCAATTTTACACTAACACTTGTGAATGAGTGAGTGAATGTTGATGGCAGTGCAACTAATGTTATGCTTTTTTGCCCTCACTGCCGGAACATAACGATATAATCATTTGTTCATATTACTTGTAGCGCGAATGTTGGGCCATACGAGATTCTACAAAATATTCTCTATTTATCGGGTAAAAAATGTCGTAAATATTCTGCTTTTTTTCATTAAATAGCCGAAGGCCCGCTTTTTATGCTGCATGCTTACGCAATAATCGTCTTAATGGTTATTTAACTAAGAACGAAAAAATTCATGTCATTAGAATTTAAAATCAAAATTCTTTACCGTGTTAAACTGAATGAAATCGTGCAAAAAAGAATTGCTTCTTAATTCCACTTATAGAAGCAAGTTTTATGAAGACATGTAATGTAAAAGACGTTAGTGACGCTTCTATCCAGAAGTAATACGATTTTGTCTATACGTCCGTTCATTTTTCCCTTTTCTCACTCAATAAACTTGAGATTTTTTACGCATAATAAAATATATTCTTATACTCTTACTATGATCCTCTAAAATTTTAGTATGAAAATAATTTCATCCATTTGTTTAATAAGCCTTCTCGCTCATCTAAGAAGAAATTCTTTGAATTATTTTTTTCTAGGGGGCAGCTGAAAAATCCTTAAAAAAAAAAAAATTACATATTGTACGTATGTCATTAAAATGGAAATAATTATGGAAATAATTATCCCTCAAATTTAAACAAATAAATTATTTAAAAGTAGAAAATTGAATGTAATTATGTTCAAAAGAAAAACGTCATTTATATGCCGACCTCTACAAATGGGCGAAAAGTTACATAAATAGGCAAGTTATAGTTTCCATATATAAAATGTTAAGAGATACAATAATTGCTAGCTATGATGAAGCATTGCTTGTGAATCGAGTCATAATGTGGGATTTTTCAATACGAATCATGCCAGACCTATAGAATAGATATGGAAATCATTCCGCTTGTATAAGATGTGCTCAGCCATATACGCAATTTAATTGTGGGAAAAAGTGTAAGCTTTGAAAACGTTTCCAAAACATTTGAAATTGTTTATGAAATTAATTATTTAGGCGCTTTCTAGAGTATCGTCTCAGGTGATTTCATGTTCATCTCAATTGTTCAGTGAATAAGCAAAATGATCGATTTTGGTGGGAAGCTGATTAACAAATTCTCCACGGGACACCTTCACTTTCCGTAAAAGTGACCGTTTATTGTGGGATCATCGGCCCTCATTTCTTTGAAAATGAAAGTAGAGATCGCGGGACCCTCAGAGGAGAGTGTTGATCTAAATCACGTTTGGTTTGGATTCACAATAACGCGGTGCTACTTGTCACACAGCTTATTTTAGGTAATAAGTTTGGTGATCCAATTTATTTGAGTCTGTTCTTGTGAGGTTATGCAAAATTGTTGGTCCACAGCAATTCACTAAATTTTGTTCATGAACCAAAAACGAATATTCAACGCATGAAAGAAGATTGGATTTAGTGAACGAAATGGTAGAAAATTACAACCGGCTTTAGCGACAATTTGAATGATGGTTGAATGGATTTAATCGCATTGACAATATATTGAAAAATTGAAGAAAAAAGAAGAGAATTTTGTTGCTTTCAAAAAACATATCCATCGCTCCTATCGAAGATCTCTGTATTCTCTGGCTTTGTGTTTATGCTCCAAATTATTCGTTATTCAAATTCTCACTTTACACAGAGAGTAAATAAATTCGATATTAGATCGAGATAAAACACCGTGTAAAAAAGACTATATGCATATATTTTGATTATCTTGGTGGACTTAAGCACATACTCTGTTGTCAATATAGATTTCAAGTTATTTGAAATGTAAAATAAAAAATTATTGTAACGGTATTCATTTAAATGCAACTAATCCCATGTGACCGTCTAAAAGTTGTCACGTCTTCTCCGGCAGTTAGAGAAAGCCTTTCGTGCAAATAGGAAAAGCAAGATTCGTAATTTATTACGTTTTGAGGAAAATGATTTCAGATTTCAATTGCTGGGTATGTGAAATTCGTTGCGAATTACAAATTGCTTTGGTATACTTTTGCATTGTTTTTCCATTTTCCTTTTTTGTTTAATGGGTTTTTACCCTTTGCAGAGTTTTCGTAGAGTTTTAGTGATTTTGCGATTTTACAAGTGCAAGTGCATTGTGGAGTGAAATGTTCAAGTGCTTTTTTTCTTCTTCTTTTTTTTTTTTTTTCTTTATTTTAAGCTTTTCATTCCTTAAACATTATGTGAAAAGCGAAGCGAAACAAAAAAAAAAAAAAAAAAAGAAGGGGAAAATACTGAAATTAATACCAGTATAGGGAGAGTGGAGAGTGTATAAATAAAATTTACTAAGTTCCTAATAATCTTGAAAATGTTTAATGCAAAGTTACTCTCTGTCTATTCTTTACTTAAGTTGGGTGCTTGTTATATAAAGTGAAACCTTGTGCTAATCCTAAGCAAAATCGTAATGATATTTTTCTTCGAAAATTGCATAAAGAATTCATTTTCAATGTTTCATGCGAAAAAGAAAATCATGTACGCCTTCAAGCGATTTTTAGTCATGCATCATCCCGAGCAAGTATTATAAACTGATTGAAAAATGTGCGGAGCCACTTTTATATGCTCATATTTTGAAGTTCCATTCTTTGTGGGAACCAACGCAATTATAGTTTTATGTTGATCTTGGTGTATGTCCTACGTATTCATATAGAAGCAAGGGTTTAAGGTAAACGTGTCAGTATCACTGATTTAAATGAACGAAAAATCCTTGTAAAAACAAAAGATTAAAGACAATGAAAGTTCATCGCGAAATGGTTGATGTGTGTGGTGAGAGTTTGGAATAACCGCTTCCCGGAAGGCTGATGCATTTCAAAGTGGTCATACAAGTTTGAATGATTTTATTTAATTGTGCTAGAGAGACGTTGAAAATCGTTGCGTCCAAGAAGAAGGAACTCCTCCTAATCGAATTGTTAGCACTATGTATGTATGTATGTATGTATATGATTGAAGATGATAGATATTTGTATTGAAATGGAATCGTTCAGGGATTTCAAAAATTTGTAAAAGGAAGTCTGTAATAAGAATATTACAGGGCCACATTCGCTGAGACGAGTTCAACTAAAGCTTTCTATCTAATTCACTTTGAGATCGATCTTTGGCAAAAGATTGAAATAGATTTTAAATCTTATTATGTAGTTTGAATGAATGATTTGGGATAGGATTTATCATTATTCTCATAAATTACATGATTCGACATAAGTGTGTTATGATGATGATTAGTGTTCTGAGTAGCGCAAGTACGGTCTTAAGTCTTTTGAATCAATCGCATGTAAAAGATCCCAAGGAGGAAATTGTTGTTCATCAAAGCAACAACCTAACAACATGTACACTACGGACATCGAAATTATTTACTATACCCAAGCTGTTCCTTTTTCATTTGTTTCTGAAACTTGAAGAAAAAATGGAGAAGCAATCGTATAGTAATCGTAGAAAAAGATCTTCAAAAAATTTCTGTAGAAAAACCTTTGACGAACGAACTAAGATAAAGAATTCGGTATCAGTTAGACAAAACTTTATGACTTTTATTATGTAACAAAGTCAATCAATATCAATCTGGTCTATAAGTTTTTCTTGGCGAATTCTTTCTTGGCGAAGAGTATGATCCGTTTAGCTTCTTCGTAAGCCACTTTCTTGTCAATGGGACTGATCGAAGTTGTTTTAAACGAATTTTCAAATGAACAAAAAACTCTTTAGCTCTCATTCAGATTAATATCAAATTTTCATATTTGAGGTTAGGTTGAGGTTAGGAAGAGTGCAGTTTTTTTAAAAAAAACGTTCTGCTCACTTAGATGAAAAGTGTATGTATATCGCAAAAATTTCAGCTCAAATTTCTATCTGATCTAATATACGGATCGTTAGACGAATGTATGCGAATCTAAATGGGGAGAGAATACGCTTTATTAAGTCGCTTTTGCAAACGAAAAAAGCAAAAATAGTTCAAGTGCCCAATTTTGCCAGTGATGAATATAAAAATTTCTGCTTTTCTTAATTAACTACGAATCTTATCAATGTTCATGTTAGATGTGCACACACATGTATGCGTGTGTGTGTGCATATTCATAAAATGGTTGCATTTTCATTACATTACTGCAGAGTCGCGCTGTTATATTCAGTTTTTATTACGCAGCTAAAGAAGTTTGGTATAAGGAGTTGAGCGTAAAAATTCTTTTCAACTTTTTTTCTATCTGTCGTTTCACTTGTTTTTCAATTTCGTAATTTTATTGTTTGGTATTTCAATGACGTTTTGTTGAAATGCATTTCCTTAGATTTAGTTTTTGTTCAAGTATTTTTATTGAGGAAATGTCGCTTCTTGTGTATTTACTCTTTTCGAAAATTACATTCTTTTTTGATTCAAATGACATCCTGAGAAAAGGCAGCCGGCATGCACTTAGCGAATTTATAAGCGGGACTTCCTTTAACTGTGCTTTTAAGTGATGTGTAGTCATTAAAACTTGCATTCGAATGTTTTATGATGTGATTCAGAGTTCAGTTATGTAGCGTTTATTTAATTATAACACAATATCTGTTCCACAAAAACACAATAATACTTTAATTGATTACTCTTGTTTTTTGCCTAATTGATTTGCGTTCAGGCGATGGATTTGCATAAAAAATAAATATTTGTCACTTTTAACATCTTTGCCATCGAAATGCCATCGAATAGGAAATCTTATATGGTTATCTTGAACCACACCTGAAACGCTTTGAATACTAAAGAAAGTTTACCAAGAGCCAAGCGCTATTCCCAGATCAATTTTGTTCCCAGATAATGGAGGAAAACGTATCACGATTGTTCGGAAATGTTGACTTTGGCCGTAGGAAAAAAAACAGCATTCAGGTCAGCAGTGAAAAAGTTGACCAACCAGGTAGCAAATAGCAAGGGTGAAGAATGAGGGGTGGACAGGCAGGAGGCAGCAAACAAAAAAGAGATTTGGAAATTTGACAAGACTTGTTTGAAAAATGATATATACGTCTCCAGAAAACTGCCAAGCGCAACCGACGAAGCTTTGAAAAAGTGAGCAAAGAAGCAGGTAGTTAAGCAGTAAAAGTGAATCGTGATGCTATCATGGATTTTCTTGTTAATTAGTACGGTCATTATTAATTCCAAAGTACGTCCTTCCGTCCTTTTTCAATTTTCAATCCCCAAAAAATTCAAAAATTGTAAAAAGGCATGTAAAGTCTTTTTTATGCCTTTTACTAATATGAAAAGATCTTTAAATATGTAATCAATTTTTTTTTTTTACGTGCTTTCGTTTTCCAGATACCACTGGCATATATACCTATGTCTATCAAAAGAGATCATATCTCTCTCTTGTCGCTGTGCATATATCGCAGCAGCAAACACGTAGACAAGAAACTGAAATTTGATATAACTCTTCCCTGATCGATTATAAATCCTCGATAAAAAGGAAGATATATGATCTATTCACAGAAACGCATACAGAAGAAGCTGAAACAACAACGTTTGATTAACTGAAGATATTGTCTCGGTCAATAAGTTCTGACCTGTACTAATAAAATAACAACTTTTAGGAAAATCCCATTTTATTCGTCAACGTAGTCCTCGTCAGGAACGATATGCCATATTGGACTATATGTCCAATTCATTATATGTCCAATGCTTCATTAACATTTCTATGATGTTTTTTCAGAGCGATTTGTTCCGTCCTTCAAAATCAATTCATTTTCGACGATCACCTTTTCATTGTTGTCATATCCCTTCCCGGCAAATATTTTGTTTAGATTTGATATCGATTTGGTTGATTTTGTATGAAAAAATCCTTTTCATTTCGCTTGGACAGTTCGAAACAGCGCACTGAACCGCCTTTTCTTTGATTTTTTGACTAAAAGTGACCAAATGCGTTATCTGTCCTCTTTGAGGAGAGCTTTTTCGTAGACCAACCCTCGTGCAATATAGTAAATACACGGACTTCGGATATCTTTAGAGTATCAGCTATCTCGGGCAACTCGAGCAATCGCCGGATTTGGGCGACAAGAGCATTCAGAAAGCTTGCGTTTAATCAAGAAAGGAAATTGAGATTTTTCCTTTGTTTCCAAACTAAAAGAAGTAGCGCCACTAAAACAACTGAGAGACATTTCTACAAAAAGTCATATGGATACGTCATTGTTGGTGGTGGATATCGGTATGTTAGGTAGCACATAACACTTATTGACTGATTTGTGATTTTCCGAAAGCTTTTATTCAGATATTCATCAGGGTCATCTCCACAGTCAGTCAGATCAAACGGTTAAAAGGTTAATTAGTTGAATTAGTATAAATGTCTTGCTGTCCGTGTACTTGTTAATGTCGTTTGTTTAAAGTGTGTATTTCCTTGTTATAATTATAATAACCGAGTTCATGTTTTAAACTAAATAATTTTGTAAATCAAACAAGTTTTTTAGGAAAACGCTCTATTCCCGTTGCACAATGCAACTCTCTGTGACCCTTGATTATTCCATAAATATTCTTTTTTAGTTTTTACAGACGAATGCTTTTCATTTGATCCTTGTTGTTACTATATTTACTTAGCACGTTCCACAACGTGCGTGAGCCAAACAATAAACAGAAGCATTTCGCCAACTTTTCTGTCTGCCTTAACTTTTTAAATTTGCACATGCTTCAGTGGACTTGGAATCTCATATTGAGTATTAAAATTTGTCAATAAATTGAAGCGAAGCAAACAATACTTTCAACTAAGTATATCAGCACTCTGTGTTGATGATCAGTAAAATAAATAACAGCATATATACATATGTAAAATTGTGTTATTTGTTTGATTTTTTTTCCTTTTTTTTTTTTTTTTTTTTGACACATTCCAACACAATTTCGATATTTTTCATACCAAAAGAATTACTTAAAATTTTGAACAGTTATTTTACTGTTTCCTGTGTGTGTGTGTGTGTGTGTTTTTTTTTTTTTATGTTTTCTTTTTCATTTACATGCGCCTTCGTTTTGGACGACTTGTATTGTATTTAAAATTTCTGATGTTCATATTCATTTTCATTCATTCACACGCTAACTTCTTCGTATCGTTTACATCGCGTACATGTACGCTGTTTCTACATATATATATATATATATATATATATATATGAAAACATATCTGAACGATTATATGTGTTAGTTATGTTTGTTTGGGTATGTATATACGTATATATGTTTGTAATTGTGTTTATGTTTGTGCTTAACGTGAGTGTGTGTTTGCATTTTTATGCTGTCCTTTTCAGTTCATTTTTATGATATGTAATGAAAATTAAAAATTAAAACTCAAAAAAAAAAGCGCATAAACGCCTGGACACGAATTCTGGATACCCATTCATCGAAGGCCTAAAGTTTTTTTAAAACTTTGATGAAGTTTGTTTTTTTCCGCTTCTCTTTTTCCTACAGAAAGGATAATAATATGGAGAAATCCCCTTTCAGTTCAGTTGGCCATAAGCTACTCGCGGCCACTTCTTTCCAAGTGCACTTAGCAATAATAGATGAAAATTTATTGATATTAGATAGTTATGCTCCTTTGAGCGAATAAAAAAGTTCTTCGATGACAAACATTACTTTACTTTAAAACTTCTAATCTTTTAAACGAAAGGTGTAGAAAATAAGTCTTTATGTCATTACTATCTTTCTCGTCTTTCAACGTCCCCTAAAACAGCCAGTATATAGGGTAGGAATCTCTACTGATGAAGTAGTAAGCAGGTTGCTTTTCGAACGGTTACACGTGCAATAATAAATCTAAGGTACATCACTCTTACGGCTAATTGCTACAAAAATGAAATTATTGTGTGAATATATTTCGATTATAAAACTCATAAATTTCATATGTTGCGAACATATGAAGATGACGATGAAAATTTCTGCTGACTGAATGATATATGGTCATAATAAAATGAAAATTTTCTTAAAAAAAGGAAAGAAAAGATTAGCCTGGCGAGGAAGCTATACATACACTTTGGTTTAAGACGAATATCTTGATATTTATCTGAAATTTTTTGCAAAGACAAGAGCAATAAAAATAAGTTTTTTTCCCCTTTTTTTGGGGGGGGGGGGGAGAACGCCAAAAATTACTTTGTTTAAAGTATTTCCCGTCACTGGCTGCAGGTTCCTTTATTTTTTTTTTGTATTGCCATTAGATATATTTAGATTATAGTCCCTTAGTGAGGAAATAAGTCATCAATTGGTGGTAGACAATAATCAGACATTACTGGATATAATGGGATTGCTGCAAGCTCACCTCACTTCAATGTTGTTAACATGCTTTTTTAGATAGGTTTCACAATATGAGATCAAGCGTCATTACGCTACACTCACTTTACGTATAAGTGATACGAAAGGAGTGGGCATGGAAATGCGTAAGCTTCCTTTTTTTTTTTTGGAGAAAACGTTTCATTTTGTTCAGATGTTCCTTTAGTCACATGCTGCAGTTCTTGCTTATTCTACTCGGCCAATAAAAGAAGGCAGTAGAAGGCAAAGAAAACCATGTTCGACAACTCTAGAAAGCAGTGTACACAGTATACTTGAAAGGAGTACATTCGACCGGTTTGTTTATAACACGATGTAAATCGTCAGGTGTTTATTAATTACGACCGCATGTGCTCGTAAAAAGACTAGAAAGAGAAATTTAAAGCGAAGCTTGTTGTATTGAGATTGTGATCATAATCTGAATACTGGAAGGCATAGAGAATTCTGACTCAGTTGACTCACTCTTATTTAAGCTCTTGAAGAGTACATTATCAAATATTTTATTAGCGATAAGCGAATGATTCAACGGTTAGAAACGAAACTTTGAATAAGCCATAGATTCCTCTAAGATGGCTCTGTACCAATAAAATAAAGCAAAAATGAAGAGAATAGTAGACTTAATTTGATCGTTTCCATTGTCTTCATGACGAACAAGGTACTTTTGTGAATGATTCGTGAACATTTTTAAGCTTAAAACTGAAGCCGAATTCGCAGCTTAGTATATATTGGGAAAGATTATGTTTTCCATCGAAAACTTTTTTTCAGTTAAAAATCCCAACTTTAGATTTAGTTCCCTTTATCAAATAACAAGTCTAGTATAGCTTCGGAAATCGATTTCAACAAAACTGCTACACTGCTAGTAGAAGTAATCATTTATCGAATTTATAAACGCGCAGGGAGTGCCTTTAGTGAAAAACTTTGTATGTTGTTATAAATGAACAGAGGAATTAAAAAATTTTATATATATATATGTTATATATAATTGACTTGCGCTAACCTAGATTTAAAACAACTTAATATGGTTATAGCCCGGAAAATTCGATTATTAAATATTGCACTTACGTTATATTTCGCAATGAACTTTTTAAAGCATGTCATTATATGGAGGGAAAACGTCCATTTCAATAGAGTCGGCCGGTCAAACATGTCACTCAAGCAAATTTTCAAAATATTTTGCAAATTTCGAGCTAAACTTTTTGTTTGAATAGAAAAGCATGTGAACAGACAGAGGGACGGACACATTTAAATCAATTAAAACCAAAGAGACCTTTAGGGTGTTAAGTAAAGGGGCTCGTAGAACAAAGAAGCCAAGACCAAATTTGTCTGTCCGTATAGGTTTCGAAGTAATTGAGCTATTGATTACAAAAATCTGATCTTATCAGCAATTCTGTTCACACTTTATAGAGACCCGAAAAATTCTTTTATATATATATTTTTAGTAAATATCCATTAAATTTCCAAATAAACAGAACGTGAGAATAATGCAAATTACAAATGAATTGAAACATTTCATCTTTATACGATTCCGTATTACGAGCGGTGTATATTATCTTAAGGAGGAATTTCCCTTCTTTTTTTTTGCCACGAAAGTGCTCATAAATTCGTTTTATCCATTTACAATATCAAACTTCTCGCGCCAACTTTAAACTGTTGATCTATTTGATTATTATTGTTATTATTATTATTATTAGTTTTTTGAATGCCATCGTTTTATCGGCAAAAAAAATCCCTAAAATCCTTGAATGGGGATGCATTTTGCTTATTTTTGCCATCAATTACCCCGCAGCCATATTATGAAACTTTAGTTTCTTATCTTATGATTGATAGTCATGTGCACGTTAACAATGGTTGGACATACGAACAGATGGATGCGAAGTTTCATTTTTAATGGCTTATAAAAAAATATATATATATATATATAGCGGTGTTCATATGTTATATGTATATGTATATTATCCATTATCCAAGGATAACGGTTGTAAAAATGTGCTGCAAAGTAAAATTTATTAAATGAAACTAAAGACTCGATAGCTATGAAGAGAATTAGTTTATGTCCTTTATGATGTAGTTAATAAAACGTATATGTGCAATGGGGAAGAAAGATGATAATAAGAAGGAAGAGCAGACGTAAAGATTACATTTTTATGTTAGCTAAGAAGTCTGAAACTAATAAAACAACTTGGGCTAAAGAGCAAATAAAAAATGAATATTGAAGAACTTACTTACTAATTAAGTCAATTAATAAGATTTTGTAAATGTTTTTAGTACCCAGGATCTAGTATGAGTTTTAATGCAATTAAGTTACACTTAGGATTGTAGCGAGACAAATCCATGACTGATAGTATCGCTTATATGTGATAGAGAATATTGGCCCGATCAATTCATTCGTTCATTTCGTCTGAAGCAATGGAACGCAAAATATTTCATAATTTTTTTCGTTTTTAGATTTACTACAGTAACCCCAGTTGCAGCCCCATCAGCTTGATCTGAAAACGTCCGACCATTTAAATATTACAAGTTATTTACGCTCGTTAAAGTCTTCAGCGTAAATAGTGGCAAATGACAATATTGCCGTCATAAGTACTGTCGTCATAAATACTGTCCATGTCATATTGTCGTCAGAAAATAACTGATAGGATTGCCGTTACCATTATCATGGCAATCCAAAAAAAGAAGGGCAATATTTGCAGTGACATCCACAGTTAGTTAGTCTGTGAGTAGAAGAACTCTACGATCCTGCCTCTTTACGAATTCTCCTACTGCATTAGCATAGTGATGGCGAATACAATGAGCAGATAAAAAAAAGAATATTTTAAAACGAATATTTTCTCGACAAACGTTACAACTTCGGTC
The DNA here is from genome assembly GCA_001077435.1 of Glossina morsitans morsitans. Taxonomy (NCBI): domain Eukaryota; kingdom Metazoa; phylum Arthropoda; class Insecta; order Diptera; family Glossinidae; genus Glossina; species Glossina morsitans. The sequence continues at coordinate 21,192 of CCAG010019787.1, read as the reverse complement.
CTAGAAGAAGAAGTACTTCTTAGGAGCATCGCGGGTTTTCCCACGCCAAAATAGAATTATAATAGGATCTATAGGGAGTGGTATAATAAGTTCCATGTGTTAAAATTGAACTCTTAAGAGCTGCGGTAGACGTCTTTGTGTAATTTCACGGTAAAAATAAGGTTATATTTATTTTCATTCGATTTTTCACTTTCTTTGCGCGGATAATTAATTAAAGCAGGTTCTCTGTTCACGCTTATTTGAAGTGCATTCGAGAAAGCAGAAGATGTGAATGCAAAAATTATACAAAAGTTTCGTTAATGCATACGAAAAAAGAAATCATAATCTACGTATATATATATATATATATATATATATATATATATATATATATGTATGTATTTATGTATTTATGTATGTATATATGTATGTATGTATGTATGTATGTATGTATGTATGTATATAGGTAGATAGGTATGTATATATGTAAATTTGATGTATATGTATATGTGTACATCGTAATCACCATCACTTTATTAAGTGTTTAGCAAAGGAAAAATTTACTATGCGTACGGCTATGCAGACACGTATCCTTAACCTCTTGTGACTCATTTTTTCGTTCCTTTGAATATTGCTTTTGTTGTATGTATTTGCTTTTACACTTTTTTACGTGCGTTTACGTGTGCGTGTCTGATGCAGTTGTTGTTTTTTAAAAAAAATAAATATTTAGTTTTTTTTTTTTTGATTTATAAATATATTCATTTTTCTTTCTCTTTTCTTAATTTTTTTTTTTTTTTTTTTTTTGCATAACATGCAGCCAGCGGCACGTGCTAAACGTACTACTAAAATGCAGTGAAAATGAAAACATCAGTAAGAAACCCATACATGCTGACGCATTTATAAAGTGAATACAGTGAATAAAATCCATATTTGAAGACGGCCTTGTAAAGTTTGTTTTTTTAAACACATTCCTACGCACACTTTAGCTAATAACGTATGTTGAGTAAGGAAAATACTCTTTTTTAAAATAATAATAATAATAATAATAAAAAAAAAATGAATAAATAAATAAATAAATAAAACCACGCCACTCTATATATATGATAAAAAAAAAAAAAGAAAAAAAGAAACTAAAACTACGTCATTACTAAGAAAATATCCGAAAACTAACCAAAGGCATCCAGCAAAGGCATTTTATTTACTTAAAACTCTTTGAGAGAGAAACTGAAAGTTTACTTTAACCGGTTTGTATCTATTGTATACACGTTAACCCAGTGACGAAAGGAGAAGGGAAAAGAGAGAAAGAGAGCAATCATAAGGGAGCCATTTATAAAGCCAACAAATTTTGAGGTGAAAAGCTCTCTTTAGTTTACAAATTGAGTTTTTGTTCTATTCATTTAGATCCTAAACAGGATGCATATAAATATGTATATTATATATATATATATATATGTGTGCTCTTGCATCCTAATTTTTTTTTTTGTTTTTTGTTCTCTTATCTGAATTTTGTTTTTTGTTTTTTGTTTTTATGTGACTTTCGCTGCCGCTCTTTCTTTTATAGCTTTATGAAACGAAAGGTCTTTAGGTTACCTTTTTTTACAATTTATTTTCCTCTTGGTAAACGGTATTACATGACTTTTTATCTTCATTTCATCTAGAAGTGTGCTATGGTTTTTTTTTTTTTTATGCAAAGAAACAAAACCTTGTTTTTAATCTCATTTTTATTTTTTTTTTTTTTTAGTTTTTTTTTTAAGAGTTCTCAGCACATATTCAATGTGTTTAAGGAATAATAAAGTTTGAGGTGACGAAGAGAGAGAATCTCTGAGAATGAAAATAATGTGAATGCCGACTTGATTTCGCTAAGTTTGTTCTTCCGTTTGTTTTGCTTAGAAAATACGCAGCAAACGCCGTCCAATCAATGTACAATTTTTGGCCATGCTCGTTTGATGGTCTATTGTGTGTATCGAGTGGAAACACTATTCATCTTAAAAATTCATAGAATAATCAGCCTTAGCATATATATTGAGGAAAAGAAAGCGCACCGCGGCATAAATTTTTAAAACAAAGGAAACTACAACTAAATGGAAATTAAATGGAAAATACGATCAAGTTTAGCGTAGGGCAACGTAGAAAACTGCATTCTGCCCTGCATTCAGAATCTGATCTTAGCATAGACCGGCAGTTTTTGCTATCTCAATGTTGCCCAACGATGGGAGATCGATCGTAACTAATGAATAAAGCTACCATTAATGGATTGACCGACCTACCTATGTCCGCATACCATATGCAGTCAAGTCGTAGTAAAGAACTTCACGAATTTAGATAATTTGATTGTTCAGATAGGAGAAGAACACCTTCCGTGTATATACTATTCCGTATGAATAATGGATAAGAATGAAGAAAGAAAGTTTTATAGAAAATTTGATTTCACTTGCACTCAACTTTAGTTTATTTATCGAGTAGTAAAGACAGCTATATATCGATTTCGTGCAGTAAACGAAAGCCTCTTTCCTAACAATTTATTTTAAAATTTTTATATATATGCCGAATATCTTTCTTTTTTTGATTCCTGCGTACAAAAAAAAAATTTAAAATATTATTCTAATTTATTCAAAGTAAGTATAAAAAAAGCCAAAGGTTTATGTGCATGAATCAAAAGTTCCCAGTGCTACTTAGAGAAAAGAGAAAAAAAAAAGCTTTAAACTAAGAACGAAAAAGCAAAACAAAAAATAAAAAATAAAAAATAAAAAAATAAAAAAATAAAAAAATAAAAGAAAAACTGTATCATTTGTAACTTATGCTACAAGTTGTAAATTTCAGTTGAACAACTTTGCAATTTCGAATCGCTATAATGCAATTCATTTTTGCTTATGTTTCTACCTGTTTTTTACACCAAATCAATATTGGAAACTAGATAGGGAAAGAGCGGAGTAGAGAAGAAAGTGAAAATGAAAAGTTTTCATGGGAACTTTGTCTGTTCATAATGGAATTTATTATTATTATTATTATTATTATTATCATCATCATCATTATTATTAAAAGTTTTCTTTTTCTGAATACGAATTGTCTCAATTCATAATTGAAAATATTAATTAATTCTTCATCTCTTCATCTCTTCATCTCTTCATTTCTTCATCACAGTGACGCATTTGGCAACAGTTTTAATAAATTAATTAGAAAAAAGTTGAAATGGTCTCTCGCCCGAGCTATATAACAAGCATCTAAGCAAAATGTCTTTTTCCGTGATCTCTGAATTAATTGAAAAGCGATTGGCAGTCAATGTTAACATATATCACGCGTAATTTATTGTTAAGGGAAATGCTTAAATAAAATTTAAATATTAAGTTTTTCAAATAATTTCAACTCAGCAGTATTTATGCTGACCTTTTTCTTTGGCATTTAGCTTAAAGTTACTCCGTGACCGTTATTATTAGGTTAATCTAAATAAAACTAACAAAACCTCTTATAATATTTGCCCAGATTCTAACAAACAACAACACAAAATACCCCAAATAAGGGGGACGGGGGGGGGGTAACAGATGTTTAATATGATTGACGGATGGACTTATAAAGTTTTACCGTTACACACAGAACAGCACCAGGAGAGATGATTAGAAGATGTAATCTCAACTCTTTTTAAAATAGAAAAAATTTCACCGAAATCAATATAAGATGGATCCATGGACTGTCGATAGGTTCGCCCAACGTATGGTCAGTTATTATTACTGTCCTTGATCCTAAAACCAGTGACTTCTAAGTTAAATTTGCCTCAAATCTTATAATATATGGATATTTAAGTAAGATATACTTACTAGCTGGGAGCAAAAGGCTCCTATTGCTTTTTCCATATGGTGGCATTCTATTTGAAACTTAAATTTCCTTATGTGAAAGCACAATCTTAAAGATTTATGTCAGATTGTAATAAATGATCCTGATACATATACAAAACATAGTTTATTGGAGTTTGAGTTAAAACATTAAAAACACAAAGTGTTACTTGTGCGGAGGGGCAAATAACCATAGTGCAGGTCACGAGAACTATTGCGTCGACAGTAAAGCTGTGCGCTGAATATGTTAATTGGGAGCTGCCACAATCGTAAGGAACCATTACTGCAAGACACTACGAACAATCACTAAATGAAATGCGCCTCTAATATGTGAAAAGTCATTTTGGGTTCATTTTTTCTGCATGACAACGATCCTCCTAAAGTTGTAAAAGTCGTCCAGGAAACGTTGGCCAGGGCTAAACTAAAATGTATTATGCCCTGCTTTGCATTCACCAGCCATTGCCTCTTCTTGCTGACAATTGCTGTAATCTAAGCAACATTTTCAATCTCTACGATGATGATAATCAAAAAACATGGATAGCCTCAAAATACCAGACAATCGTTCCAGCATCACGGTCATAATCCAACAAAAAGTTGGAAAAAATGTCCAGCTAACGGCCGATAATAACGAACTATACGTAAAATACTTTTACCATTTTCTGAAAAAAGCACTTTCTCTACCCATAATCAGAGGGTGGGGGGATACTTATTTAATCAAAACTTTTCCAACATCCACGGAAGCTTCGGACACCCCACAAAGTATATGATTTGTCTCTTAATCAGTGTCGAATTCTGAATGGATTTAAGCATATTCGCCTGTCTGTCTGTCTGTCTGTCTGTCTGCGTAATGTCTGCGCATATGTAAATACGACAAACATGGAAGAAATAGGCCACGCCCACTCAATATTTTTTCGCTCTTTTTTAATCCTTCTTAAGATATGAGTGGATTTAAAATATTCGGTCACGATCCAATGTGATTTTCTTATAAGTATCATGACAACTATGCACTTTATACATTTCGTATATATATTTCATATAAACTTAGTAAATTCAGATAACCTAAATTTCCTATTTATCATTCTTTTGAGGTGAGCACTTTTTTTTTCTCAAAAAAAAAAAAAAAAAAAACAGAAAGCAAGTTAAAAAGATGAAATTCGGTCGTGACCGAATGTTTTATACTCATCTCCCAGATCCCGAACAAACGGAGAGAATTATATTTTTACACTCTATAATATTGAGTGGGCGCGGCCGATTTTTTCTATTATCAGCATAAAAGAGGAAATTGATTGGGTGTATGTGTTGTACTTTATGAGTAATAATCGACAAACACATGAAGCAAAAGAATTCAGTTTGGATCCTTTCCAAATTCTCTTGCAAGTTAGTAGGCGATATGCTCATTTCTGCGAAAGGGAAAATGTTTACCACAGATACTACACCGATGCGCGGATGGACGGAAATGCTTAGGTGCATTTCGAATTTTAAACTGGCCAAGAATATGTCGATTTTATGGGATTTTTGAAACTTGCTCCTGTGCGTTAGAAAGGCTTTGAAAAAAAATTAATTATGACACACTATAAAATTGAGTAGGCTTGGTCGATTTTTTCCATTTTTGTGCACAGATGCTACGGCATTGCCCATCGAATATGCCTTCACATTTTTGTACATTTATTTGCTATAGTTTATGGGTAATGAGCAAAAAGCCAATTTTTCATTACTTTTGCGAAACAGAGAGATGTTTTCACTTTGTGTAGTATTGTAGACGTGACGTTCGACCAATTTGGCCTATTTTCAATATCAATGTGCGTGCAAGAACAGCCAATGTTTCTGCCCAATTTGAAGTCGATAGCTTCATTTTTGCGGCCAGAAGAATGTTTAAAACCGCTAATATGCAGACGGACAGTCGATAAACGGGACAGATGGACATGTTTAATTCGATTTAGAATTTGATGCTGATTAAAAATGTATATACTTTTTGGGGGGCTCTCTGATGCTTCCTTCTGGACGCTGCAAACGCCCAGATAAGATAAATATCATCCTTTCCATTCTTCGTTGATAGTTATAAAAAACAACAAAAACAAATAAGGAACTATTTACATATTCAATAAGGCGTTGTTGGTCTTTTTGGAAAGCTCATGGTGCATATAATTTCTTATTAGTTAACTGTGTTAACTTTTCATATTTTGGTCATCGCAATCAGTTAAGTATATTTATGACAAACTGTGTTCACAATCGCGCCTTAATTGAACACGGGTCTGTTTTATAGACCCTTAGGCGAGTGTTTTAAATTCTTACAAACAGGTTGACAAAATTAATCTACTTCGATATTCTGGCATTATACGCAATTATAGGGTATTAGGTAAACTTTTTCTAAAATGAAAAAATTCCTAACACAACTTTACATTTTAAATGCGGGATAATTTGAGGTTTTAATTTAGTACGAGTGAAAAGTAATATAACCATAAAACTACGCATATTTCTCTGGGTGCAATAACAACATAGTGTACAAAAGTGTAAATGTTTTCATTTTTTTCCTTTCCATTAGATGTGATTAGGGTTTTTACAAAGTTTCATGACTAGACAACAAGAACTTGAAACCATTTAATTATGTCCGTCTACTCGTTCGTTTATTCATCTATTCGTCTATTCGTCTATTCGTCTATTCGTCTGGTTTTAAAAGTTTCGTCAATGCAAAATTTCTACTGCAAAACACGTAAATGTAACGCGTGTCTCTTAATTGTGGTTAGCAAATAAAATTTGCTTTATTATTATGATCGGTCAAGCTACCGCTTTCAAGTCTCGCTTTTCACAGAATTTTTTACTCGAAATAAAATTAAGTGTCGTTAAGTGCGTCTGGGGCCTATGTTCACTAAAGATATTCTTTTACTCTCATTGATATTTAAAAAATATATATACTTGTGAGCGTCGGTTTGCAATGAAATACAAAGCTACGAAGCCAGAAAGGAAAATGTTAAGCCAATAGTAAGAATATAGCTAAGTATGAACAGATATACTCGGTAAGCGAGTTGCAGCTCAGGAACGATGTCCCGACAATCTTATTTGCAATCTTTATTTAGCCGTTTTAAGCAACTTAAGAATCTAGGGGCGAGGGCTATCTAAGTCTAAGCAAAAATACTATCGAGATGATTATAGTTTAGGGATCGTTTTTTCTTATAAAAAATGCCATTTGGAAATTACGTTAGGCTGGTACACGCAATGATATACAAGACTTAAGAAGCTTTCTGTGAATTTTATTCTTGCCAGGTGCTCGACACGGTAATAGAACTGAATACAATACCTGTGCCGCTATCTGTATTTTCAGCTTTAGTAACACTAAGTGTAGTTAGGTGTCATTTAAAATCTTAACATTTTTGACCGTAACATTCTTCACAATACTCTGTCCTTTGGAGCGTGATTTGTGTTATTTACTGTGACCTGAAAGTTCTGCTTTAAGGAAAAAATGGAATTAATTGGCAAAAAAATTTCGCGCGATGATTTCTGATAACTTTCGATGCGAATTATCTTGGGTACATCGATGCTACAACTTTTACGAATGGGACACCATCCCTTGTTACTGATGATGCGCTGCTAAAACGAGTTAAATTGTGGCCGCTATTTTCTTCGCAGTCAAAATTGTACACGTCGTCGAAAATCAGTTATTGTGCCAGGAAACCTTGACGCTGTGCAATAACTAATAATAGAAAGTTGACATATTACATACTTTGAGATTGAGATATTTATATCTATATATATATATATATATATATAAGGTATATATAAGGTATTATGTGGTTATTGCATGATCATTTAAGGGGTGCAAAATTTTTTTTCTTGTTGGATCTCACATCATTTGATAAAACTCGAAAAGGCTGCAAGCAAATGCTTAGGAAATGCGATGGCGGTTCTTGAAAATACGTATATCAAGTCGCGAAAGTTGACGAATCATGAATGTATGCTCGTGAATCGGAAAGTAAACAGCAGTTGACTCGGTTCTCGGCTTATGTTTCAAGATGAACCAAATCCAACAAATTCTGTACCCCGCTGGAAGCAGTTTGAAACAAATGGTCGTCTGTTTCTTCGAAAAACACTTCGTCATGCAAGGATAGTGATAAGAAAATCAAACAAAAACCCCTTAGATCTTTCTTCACCAAGGCAATGCAAACTCTCACATATCTCTAATAACGTTCCCAAAAAAAAAAAAAAAAAAAAAAATGTATTAGTCATTGACCGTAAAATCTTCATTTGGTACCTAATGACTTTTTTTTTGTAACCGAACGTCAACAATAAATTGCGTTGAGATCTATTCTCAGCGAAAGAAGCGCCTGATGAGGTGCGTCAAAGAGAATGGAATAAATGGCTCAAACGTATCCAAAAGTACATGTAAATCATAAAGGAGGTTTTCTCACTAGTAGGCTTCAAATATGCAAAAATAGTCCACTTATGCACACACGTATGTCGATATTAGATTTTACATCGAAATTTACTGTAGCTTATTATGTTAGCTTTTTTCGTATTTCCTTCCTTCTTTCAAAGTTGCGAACGTTTTTAAATAATTTGCTTATGTGCTTTAGTACAAAAACAAAAAGTGAAGCGAAAAATTTAAATTCTAATTCCACATTTTGCGAGTTAGGTTGGCTTAGTAACAAACAATAAAGGGAGAAACGTGAAGACAGCGACTTCGAATTTCGCGATGATCGCAATGTAGCAAATATAGTAGGAAAACGCGATTATTTCTACTTTGATTACAAAAATAGTACGCGTTTTATTAGCCCATTTTATGGCGCGTACACCTTTGTCATTAAAAGTAGATAAGAAAATTTATTAATCGTTTGCATCCTTTGCACTTGCACATGGACATAAGCCTAAAACTTAGCAGCAAACCTGGAATTACTGAGGACAATTAGTCATTAATAATGCTACTGGACGAAATCTAACGGCCAAAATGGTCAAGAATTTGCGTAGATATTGTGCCTTCAGCCAGAAAGGACAAAAGTAGTTTTACTTTGATCGCTATTCCTTTCTGTCCTTTCGTCCTTCGCCTGATTTCGCTAGGGATGGAAGGAAATAAAGTTGTTGAACACATCCTTTGTACTATTTTGTGGACATTGAACTCTAGTCCCGAATAATCGCATGACATGCGAATATTAATACATTAGATATCATGTTAATTTAAATAATAGACAACAGTTCTGCTCGCATGACGATTCACAGAAAGAAACAATTCATTAATCATAGTGCTGCAGAAAAAAATAAGATGTACATCTCCCTTCTAGGTGTGTGATTTATAGCAAGAAATCTCCGGAAAGTGGACATTTTTTGGAGGCAGCCCTATTGTGACCTATAATTTGCAGACTTATGAGCGTAACAGAGAAACGAGAAAAGGGAGTAAGGAAGTAAGATCAATATATCCGCAGTAGTGATTGCTTGGTGGAAGATATAATGACAATGGATAAATAATAACATGTTTGGTGTTTGGGCAAAACAACAAGCCCACGCTTCTCATTTATTTGCGATTTGCAAAATTTTCCCTTCAAACAAATAAATAAATTTTTCACTTGTTTTTTGTTATCATCATTAACTCAAATCTCAGTCTTTGGAATATTGGTTTTCGTGTATATCACATCACACTAAAACCATTTAGTCATGTGTAAGAGTACATATGAACATTTCTATTTTCACATTTGTTGCTTCCATACATCAGATTAAATATTATATGACACAATTCGTGTACAATAGTTTAGTTATGCGTATCAAAACTTATGGAGAACAATATTTGAGTTCCCTAACGGAAGTGGAATGATAATGTCTAACTAAATGTATATTCAAATAAACATACAAATATTCATATATATATATATATAAATATCTACATATATGTAAATAACTACATACATGTAAATGTTAACGCAATGTTTCAGGGTATATGTACGTATGTCAACAATACTAACTAATCTATATACACACTTACACGCATCTGCACGTATTATATAGAATGTATGACAAATTCACTCAATTGTCAAATGTTTTGATTATTTATTAGCTTTTATATCTATGCATACAGAGACATGAATGCGTGTGTGCTTGCAGTAAAGCAAACCTTTTTTGCTTTAATCTAACGATAATGATAATAATTTTAAACGTTTATTCGACAAAGATTAATATTATAACCGCTTCCTGTATGAAATATTTTCTATTTTTTTTTTTTTTTTAAATCAATTTTATACAATTATCCCTAGGATTTGTGTATATTAGTAGACTCATGTGTGAATGTGTTTTGCGAAAAACTTCAATACTATGAACGCTATGTTCGATCATCACTTCGCTAAAAATCAATCCGTTTTGACAAATCATATTTGCCAGATATGAAATATAGATCACGATAAATACATTGTAGAATAAGTAAAAATACTACACTGGGCCACGGTTCATCAATACACATTTTACACCATCCTACAGTTATTCCCATAATGACTTTTTAACTATGTAATGTGAACGAGAAACGATTTGCAATAGCGTTCGTCCATGGGGTAAAAAACGTGCTAAAGCGTACTAAATATCATCAAAGTTTTCAGAAATTGCAGGCTGTGACTTCAATACAAGAAAACAAGATGGACAGACGGGCAGACAAGCGTACAACACTCAGAACAATTTGACATAGACCCCCTCTCCCCTCCCTCCACCGCCCTTTTATTATGCTGAATCACTTTTCGATCGACTCAAATAAGCTTGTCTGCCCGCACGTCCATCCCGTTTTTGTTGTGTTCAATCGTCTTTAGAATCGATTGGTTTAATAAAGGATGGGTCAAATTGTTCTGGGTATTGTAAGTTTGTCTGTCCGCATGTCCATCTCGTTTTTTTCGTGTTCAATCGTCTTTAGAATCGATTGGTTTAATAAAGGCTGGGTCAAATTGTCCTGGGTATTGTAAGCTTGTCTGCCCGCACGTCCATCCCGTTTTTGTTGTGTTCAATCGTCTTTAGAATCGATTGGTTTAATAAAGGATGGGTCAAATTATTCTGGGTATTGTAAGCTTGTCTGTCTGTTTGTCCGAATCAACTTATGAATCCAAACGTATAATAAAATGTGCGTCTATGTCAAATTATTTTGTGTGTTGCATACATCCACATAAATTTACCCCATACAATAAGTGGCGTAGTGTATAAAAACATTTTAATTGAAAAAGTGCCTGTGTTTCTTTTTTTTTCGAATCAGTTTCGAAATAAAAAGATATTGAAATTCATTATTTGCCGGGTTTTTTTGTTCACAGAGAGATTTTTTTTAACACATTAGTGGTTATAGTCACGGGTTTGAAGAATGGGACAGAGCCAAAAAAAAAAAAAAAAAAAAAAAATTTCTAACGTGTTACGAATTATTGGGCATACTTTGTGATATTCTGATGAAAACTTTGTTTGCCTTAAAAATTCAATGTAGACAACAGTTTCTTTTAGGAAATCAACGATTTACAATCCCATACATATGACGATAAAAGATTGCAAACTCCTTACCGACAATTATGGAACATGTATTTTACGTTATTTCTCCAATTTTCTATTATTTTTCTAAAGTCCTTCAAAAATAGTTAAGTTTTAATACAAAAATAAAACTCAGCGAAATTTGTTTACTTAAACGTAGAAATAACGAATGTATACAAAAAAAAAAAAAAAGTTGTATTTATTTAAACCGTTTTTTCTAAATTGACTTTCTTTACCGTCATGCATACTTGTCGCATACTCCGAGAAAATTTCAAAAATGTAATTGTGGTATTCTTAAATGAAAGCAAAAAAAAGAAGAAGAAGAAAAATATTCGCTTTAAAACGAATTTTGCATATCCAGCACAGCTTAAGTAAATACATGGAAAGAGAAATCCTTAATGAAGCGACCAATGGCTACGATAGAGCTTTTTACAGATACAAAGTCGAATTTCACAGCGATATACAAATAAATAGAAGTATTTATTTGCTTTTTTTTTTTTCCTCAGAAATTATTTAAATTTTTCAGGTATAGCGAACGTATATCGATACGTAACACGATTCCGCCCATTTTTAGATTTCTCTCAGAAGCATATAAGCTAAGTTTCAATTTTTTTTTCCATCCAATTTTGCAATTTGCAATTGAAAGCATAAGCATTAGATGGACGTACGGACCACCTTAATCGACACCGCGTATTAAGCTGATCAATAATTTGTGTCGTAGGAAGAAATCTACACATGTCTATAGGTTGAGTCAAATTCTTAATATTTGTCATTAAGGACACGAACTGACAAATAAATAGACATTAACAAATTGAATTCATTACAATACGTTGAACGCAGCAATATCTACAAAAAAAACTTTTACGAATTGTGAATAATGTGACGAGAAGTCATGTCTTTAGATAAAAGTTATATGACCTACATTTGAAGCCATCGATAACCATTGAACTCGGCGCGAAAGCTTTTCCAGGTGCTCATTGGGAATTGCCTTGAATTTCATCTTCGAAATTATTTTTAAGGATGCAACCGCCTTAAATCACCTTACACGTCTTCCAAAAAAGCAAAAACTAATCAACAAATTTAAGCGTAACATAAAAAGCGAATCTAAAAAAACAAAGTCACTGCTTATCTTGGAAATTACTCTTGGAAATCACTCATGACTTAGACATTTCTGCCTTAAAAATATGAAACTAGATATTTGTTGTGCACGTCAATCAAACCGGATTTCGAATGAACCGGATTTGCGCTAATTTCTTTGATCAAAAGACATGTACGTATATGTAAAAAAACCCTAAAATTTCTTTTTTTTTCGTACCTTCTTTTTCAGACCCTATGTTCAAGTTACAAGAGCATTTGCAAAATTAAATATATCCTTATTTCTCGGTGTAGAGTGTAAAGATCCGAAAACATGCCATTGCGCGAGTTAAGGTTGCAACAATTTTTCAGATTTACTTTTTGTTGCTCACTATACTATTACTGCGGTTAACAGCGGATTGCGACTTCCCTGCGTTACTTTTTGTGGTTGTCAAGTCTGTTATAATATTGTTGTTGTTATAATACAAATTTTAAATATTTATTTATTTATACATTTTTTTTTTTTTTTTTTTTTTTTTTTTTTTTGTTATTCTCGCATAAGTAAGAGGCAAAGTTTAAAAGTGTGTTGCTTGTCAAGTTGCTTCGTTCTTGTGGATCTCGTACTCAGCTATTGATGGAGTATTGAATATACATTCATTTTATCGGAATAACTTGAACTAGTTTGCATTAGTTGGTAGTTGAAATCGATCGCTTATGTCCTCATCTTATTAAGTATCCTTCAGGCCTTTAGGTTTTTGCTTTTTATTTCATTTAGATATTCTTATTACTTTGAATCAGGATACGTTTTGCCCTCTTAACGCTGCAGGTTGTTTTGAATTGAGCGCATGTTTTCTCTCGTCTTATGTTTATGTTAATTTCATGTTATTTTTTTTTTCGAAATATTGAATTTCATCGCCTGTTTCATATGTCAACTTATTTTATTCTTATTATTATCATCACTATTACATATATATATATATTGTTTATCATATCCAATATATTATATCTTGTTTTTTAATATTAGCTTCTGTTCGCTCTGCCCTACATTGACACACAACACACATAATAACCTTCTGCCAAAAAGTCTCAAAAGTAATGTTTGAATGAAACGCAATAAGCCCAAAGTAACGAAAGAGATAAAACCCTAAAGCAACATTGAATATGATGCAGATATCATAGGTGATTTTCATTTTTCATCCTCAATTTATTTATAACATTTTTTTTTTTTCTCTTATAAACATATTGCTATTGTTGTCATTGCCATTAAATATTACCCAGATGACTTTATTGATTCTTCAACCTTCATGCAACTTAGTTATTAGCAAACTGAAGTTAGTAAAAGAAAGCAAAACGCATAAGGCTAACATTAATTTTACATACCCTGCATCACTTCGCCTAATACAGTTAATCGCTCGTTTTGCAAATAATACACCAAAAGGCAATCATTTTTTCGCATGTAAAGTCATAATTTTTATGAAAGCCTGCCTATGGGAAGGTTCGTTTTTCTCTCCATATAAGAGTTTGCGTTTCGTGATAGCGCCTACATATGTCGGGGCTCAAAAAAATAGATGTATGTAATCCAAAATCTAATCTACCGTTAATTTTTTTAATTTTCATTATAAAATCTTAAAAATTAAGCCTTTTCCCGAAGGGCTTACTACTCATGAAGTATCTTACATGAAGTGGGGCCAGGAAATATGTCCATGTGGTTCAGATTTCATTCACTTAATTTTTTTATTTATTTACTATCATGAATAAATTTTCATCACAAAAAAGATTACCATTTAGGCTTTTTTTTGTAGAGGGCTTACCTTCCATGAAAATCCTTATATACGGTGGTATTCAAAAACTAGACCTACGTGGTCCATATTCCGTAAGGTAGATTTCTTTCTCAATTTACTATCACAGGTTAATTTTCACTGTGAAATATTGAAAATTCAAACTTTTTATCATATAAAGCTTCCGTTTCCATAGATATGGTTATATGAGAGGGGTTGAAAAAATTGCCTCAGCCGTTCTAAAGTTTTTCGATCAATTTAGAATATGGAATTGCTACTACTTACCCACGTTGGCCGAGAAATTTTGAAAATTGAAATTTTTGCCATATAATGGCTTTTCAGGAAAGGGGATTATATGGGGAATGGTCGCAAAAGTTGACCGATCCAAACGATTTTCAATAGCGTTCGTTCTACGGCCACAGTACGCGCGTGTACCAAACACATTGACAGTCATGCTTAGATCGATTTAGAAAATGATTACGAATCGATCCGTATAATAAAAGACAAAGACGTCCGCACTAACTTAATATACCCTGTACCACAAGTAGCATAGGGTATAAAGTATAAAAAATATATTAATTACATGGTTAATGTTGAAAACTTATTGATCATTGGAAGTTTATATAGTACATGTTTGAATGATTCTTATCAGCTCAATTTGGAAAACGAGTAAAAATCGAAAGCTTCAAATGGTAAAAAAAATTGAACAGACCTTGATTATAGTAGGACTCGAAAATTTTACACTAATTTTTTTATTTTCTCTCAAATGCAACGCTGCAAGGAGATGTGGCATGTTCTAAACGTGTATGCACACTGTCGTTCAGTTATAATGACACCACTGTTCGTTCACATTATCATATCAGTGGGTTTTTCATAAAACTTTTTCCCCGGTTTAGATTCAAAATTCTTCACACATGATGGAGGAGGCGAACATAATAAACATGAACTTGAAAGCTACTACAAATGTTTATAAAAACCACTACCCCAGGCGTTATATACAAATTACAGATTTTTTTTTTTTCATTTTTATTGCATATCTTTGGCATCTCGGACTAATCTCAAGGTAAAGTTAGTTACATTAGTTGTTGTTGCTATGTCCTAGAGTCAGGAAGCGGACATAAAGTTGTCATGAAAAACATTCCTTGAAGAACATCCTTTTCAAAAACGATGTCAGCATACCACTAACAAATATTGATTGAATTGCAGTCAACCGGTAAGCGTTGCGCGATATCTAAAGTTGTTAATATTGACAGAGTGAGCTCGCTGATTGAAAAGAAGTATCATTCAATAAGGTTGCTATCCTGAAGTAGCCTGCAATCAAGCACTGTTTGCGGATATACTTGCATTCGAGTAGCATTTGAGCCGAATGTAGACTTCAACTTCAACTTCGTTGTAGCCATTGTCGTCCATATGCTGTGGATGTTACGCAGTGAATTTATGTTTCGCATAAGTTTTCCATTTAAAGCGTGCAATTCTCTTCTCAACTTTTTTCCTCACCGTTGCCTTCATCGCTATGCCTCCGATCTCGCTTAGTGAATTTATACATAATGCATAACTTCTTCATTAGGAGCGATCTTGCACTTACTTAAATTGCTATATAAGAGAATCGCGGAAATGGCCAGTTCTTGAAGAAGACGCTTAATCTATAAATGTGTGTCATTGTCGGCACTTTAGCGTACAATGACAATATTTGCTTTACTCTTTGTGCACATTTCCATATACGTCACTCTTTATGGTTGCGTCCCAAAAAAATCAAACCAAATTGTAAGGTATTTGGACAAAATTGCTAATGCGTTTGCACTGATTCTTTTGTATCGAGTAAGAACAACTGACAAATGTCGATTGTGAACCTATACATCAAAGTTCCCGTCAAGAAAATATGGTTTCAATTGAGGTGAAATTTTCAGTTTTACTTTCTCCGATTCTTTTCATCCTTTCAGCTTTTAAGAAGTCGCAAAAGTTTTATTGTTGATGGCTCAATGGAGACACGAGCCTAATTCGTTTATATGGTAGACATGCCGACAGTAGTTACAAAAAAAAAAAAAAAAAACTGAAACAATCTTCAAATAGTTGGGTTTTCTATTAACATACGATTCATAGTAAATTCTTTTATTGCTGTAAAAGGAAAGTGACTGAGGCATTTTTGACTGAGAACGAAAAGTATATGATTTTCATACGCACTATTTGAAATGATCGAAATTAAAGATTAAGTACTTATTGTTGCCAGAAACT
Organism: Glossina morsitans morsitans; assembly: GCA_001077435.1. Lineage (NCBI taxonomy): Eukaryota > Metazoa > Arthropoda > Insecta > Diptera > Glossinidae > Glossina > Glossina morsitans. The sequence continues at coordinate 4,835 of CCAG010019787.1, read as the reverse complement.
TAAACTTAGTTATTTTAAAATTTCATGTTTACGTTACTTTTTCTTTGTTTTGTGTAAATTGATTTTTCGATTATTTGAACAAAAAGATATTTCGAGATAATTCTGAGCTTTCTATTTACGTTTGCGGTTCTCTCACTCACTCTCTCACTCTCTCTTTCTGTGTGTCTCTCTCTCTCTCTGTCTTCGAGGTGAAGGCAGAGTTTGGTTTTTTGGCATGCTTACTCGACCGCCGACGCCAATACCAAGCCATAAATTGCTTGATATTTTCTTCTCTCCTTGCTTTGTCGTGTTCATAAAAGTCAAAGTCAATGTTTTCCTCGACCAATATTAATATCATAAAAACTAGTTGTTTTTTCGTTCTAAAATGTAGTCATGAAATTTTTGTTTTTTTTTTTTTTTTGTGGGGGGGGAGGGATGTTTTTGTTTTTTTTGTGTGTGTTACTTATTTGGTTAGTTTTTCTTTACTACAAATATCGCGTGATAGGTTTAATTTTCTTGGTTTCGTTTTAAGGTTTACAAGAAAATATGCGATTGAGGGAAAGGGCGTAGAAAACATTTTTCAAATTCTCTATCAGAAGCAAAAAAAACCGAAACAAGAGGAAGCGTTTATGTTTACACCTACGTTCGCGACTAACGAAAGGGAAGAAAAAGAAAAACATTCCGGAAATATTATAAATCAATAGTACCCTTAAACTCTATGCCCTACGAGAAGGTCTATTTATTATCTTCAAGTGTTCGGAGCTAACTAAAATTGTAAGTTATGTAACAATGTACGTAAGTGAAAAAAAGTTAAAACAAAACGTTCGCGAAAGGTTTTTGAATATTATATGACAAAAACGATAACACTTAACGAGACATTTTTAGTCATAATTCACCATTGCAAGGTGCGGATCGTTTGAGTCATCTGCAGCTGGCTGGTAAAACAAAATGCCCATCAATCAGGTGATTTGTCAGGGTTTGTTTGTTTATTAATCGATTCTCTTACTTATAGATTAACACGTGAACATTAGATTGTGTTCACATCAACAAAGAAACGGTTCATTGAGAGTGAGTCGGTAATAAATAAAGCACAGATACCAACAATATAGAAAGGTTTTACCTTGGAGACCATAGTATCGATGCCATGTCCATCGCTAAACTCTGCATTGGCTGGCCGTTGCTCTTCGTGATCTAGTTAAGGTAAAACCCCTTGCGCTTAGGGAATTTCCATTACTAAGAAGAGAGAAAACAAGAAACCTTTGCGGTAGAAAAGCATTCTCATAGAAAGAGAGCAGATTATGAACAAACGACTTTATTCTTCTAAGTTTGAATATTCGTTTCTCAAGTTAATTTTTTTTTTTTTGCAAATGCGTACCAATGTGCTTAGCAGCATTATATTTTGTACCACTTGTCGTAGAATTATTTTAAGTTGATGCAGATGTAGGCAGCACCCAGAACGATTCGAGACATCGTCATCTTTGGTTATAAAAAAAAAATTTAGATTATTTTCTAATTAGTTTTAAACACGTTTGTCTATCGGTCCACGGGACGCCGATTGGACGGCTTACTTTTGTGTTCGACTTGCAGGTTGCAATTCCGGAGATAAGGAGGTAAAATTTCGTTATGTGATGTAATATACTTTCGTCCAAGGTCGAAGCTCATTCAAAACAGATCAGCTCTTCTGAGCTGATAACATTTTTACGACCATACCTCTAAAATGCGATTTAAATATTAGAAGTCATTGTACGGAAGAAATTTTCAACTTTTAACATTTTCCGAGCATAAGAGTTGGCTAAAAGGCAGTATTTTACCTAAAATACATTTTCAATCTGTTTTCATATAAATATTCGAGCAACATTGTCTAACAGTCGAATTCTGACTGATATCAAAGTGTCGTCAAAAATCACAAACATTTCTTCGTCGCTTGAAAATGTTATTTTATAACAAAATCAATATAAAAAAAAAAAATTAATAAAAAATCAATTTTGGGAAATTTTATTATCCTCATTGGGTCCGCAATATCAAATTTGCTATAGAACTACGAATGCTAGGACAAGAAAACACATTTTTGATGACTGGCCGCGCTGTCAGAACACAACTGTAAATTTTTGGTATTTTATGACAAACATATTTCAAAAATAGTGATTTCATATAAAAACTTGACTGTGCCAAGTTTGGATTATATTGGCCTAGTTTTTGGGCACCTATCCAAATACGTGCAACTAGGATACGTACAAGTAGAATATGTAAATGAAAATAGTTAAAGGGAGGAGGATAATATTTTTACAATCTACTTTGACCGACGGTGAGGTCTTTTTTTTTTTTGCTAAACGCCAGCACCACGCCAGCCACGACAGCAGCAGATTCGTATACAGCGGTTGAGCAGAGTGACAGACTACGCGCAAGCTGTATGCGCTTTAAAAGGTGTGTAGGTTAGGCTTCAATCGCTTTTAAAAAATTTTAAAAACATTAATTTTACGGACGTTGAATACGCGGTCCGAAAATCTGCGCAAGATTTAAATCGGCCGCCATTTATGCGGCAAAGTGTTGGAAGGACAAAAAAAAAAAAAAAAAAGAACAGTTTAACAGCTGACAGGAACATGTTTGCATTGTTGAAAAATATTTACAAACATAATGCGCAGAATAATGCAGAGTCATTGAGAAGCCTGGGTCTCTTTTTATGGTGTTATTTGAAGTCAAAGCTCCATGCCAACAAGGTCATGACAGCCACCCACGACCCAAGGTTGTATCAAAGAAATTCAACCAATGATCATGGACAGTTGCAATAAGAAAGTGCGTAAGTGCCAGCATTTGCCCAATGCCCTATTCCCATAAATAACTCTATCCTATGGACATTACGATTAAATAGAAAAATTATAATTAAAAACAAAAACGCTGTGTTTTCCATTTTAATTAAAATCTTGCGCAAATTATGTGACACCTTTTATATGACGACGGTGTATGTAGAAAAGATTTAAACATCCTATCCTATGATTTTAGTATACGAAGTTATATAGATTACGATCCTTAGGCTTTTAGTTAGGAAGTTGCTTTCGTGCTTAGTAGAAAAGAAGAAGCGTCGTAGTGGTAGGTATCAGAATATTTGTGTGTTAAGTGAATGTATTTATTATTGTTATCATGCATGTAACCAGAGAAATAAATTCTACGACTAAATTCTTAAAGCGCTAGCTCCATCGCCTGGCACCGGCTCTACTGCACTTGAGATTTGAATCAACGACCATTAAGTTGTTAGTCGAGATTAATTGCAGACTCGGCCGTTTACGCGGGTAAGACAAACGTAATTTTCCGCTTTTATTCTTCCAATAGCTCTTCGCCTCTCCATGTTTATAATACAAAATTTTTGATTTGCGACTCATTTCTCCTGGCTTCATGAACATTCATTTGTCAATTTCCTCACTTCAATATACGCAAACCTTCTAAGCATATTATGTGTTTTTCATTTTTCAATATGACTAATCACACAGGGGATGTCCCCTATTCGTGTAATATGTTGATTATCAGTTAGAAGAGAGGGAAGAGCAAGATATAGGGTGGGTAGCGGCCGCAGTCTATTGGGTTTGCGGTCAATCGGTATGTGTTATGCCTTTACCGACTAAAAAGTCACTATATCTACAATCAAAGAAAACTCTACCGCCCTTTAAATATGAACTCGGCAGCACTGACTTGGTGGACGCGATTCTTACTTACTCGGCCGCTGAGACGGATATGGCAATTAAAAGAAATGTTCTATTCAGGTTTTCCAGAAATATCTCTATATCGATAAAATTGCGAAAAATAGTAAGGAAAGTCTTTGAAATTCTTTTTCACTTAACCAAGAGATTAGCATCATACTGATCTTAACTTAATATACGGCATACCATCCGTAAGAATAAACAATTGATGTTTTTAATATTTACTGTTGTGGTTTTATTTACTTGTGTATATACATGTATATATATATATATATATATATCAACTAAGCTTTTTTTTTTTTAATTGGAATAAAAGCTGAGTCACTTTTCTAGAATAAATCTAAAGTAAAAAGTCCAATGGGGTTATGTCGTATGATCTTTATGGCAAGGTCACGTGAGCATTTTGGAGATTGGAGATGGTTGTTGAGCTTTTCTCCCTGTTGCATCATTTTGTTGAAGTCACAGACCGTCCAAAGCGAAATCATTTACTTCGCACGACCAAAAATCAGTTATAACATTTCTTTACTTTTCATCTTAACGCTAACTGCACTGCCATTTTCATGTTTAAAAATGACATTTTCAGCCCACAAACCACACCCACAAGTTAATTTTTGTTTTTTTGTGCACCTAAACGTCTTTGAGAACATGGAACTGGTTGTTTTCTTCCATTTCCAAAGGGTAATATTCGAAATCTTCTCTATTTAACTAAATATTAGCATCATTTCACATATGCGTGAAACGCAACTGCAGGTTCAATGTTTTCGTAATAAGTTTTAACAATTTCTGTAGGCTGTATAATAACGTAGATACTGTATCCCATAAATAATGGCAAGGTGCACATAATGTGTTGAAATAAAATTTGATCCAAATCTCAATCAGAAGTGCGTTTTATTTACGTTTGCTTTACGAACCACATAATGGATGACCCATATATATGTATGTAGACTTATATGTATATACATATATTTTTTATACCCATTGCCGAAGGATGAGGAATATATTGGCTTTGCTATAACGTTTGCAACGCTGAGAAAGAAGCATCAGAGACACCACGAAGTAGATATATTCGTGATCAGCGTTAAATTCTGAATCGATCTAAGCATGTCCGTCCGCGTGTCTGTGTAATGTTTTTTGTAAACATTCTCCTGGCCGCAAAGATGGGTG
>CCAG010019785.1:0-24786 GCA_001077435.1 Glossina morsitans morsitans | reverse complement strand
TTCTCAAATAAAATTTTCTCACTTGTTAAATAAATTCTTGTTGCCATTTGTTAATTAATTAATTCTTTCTTGCCTTTATTTAATTGTATTATAATGATAAGGAAGGTAGAAAAACTTTGTTCTTACAGATAAAAAAAAAAAAAAAAAAGATGAAATAAGAAAAGAAAACCGAAGACAAACATCAAAAACTGTTCAAACGCCAACTGTTGCCGAAAAGTTGAACAACAAAAAAAAAAAAAAAAGAAATTAAAGTGAAAAGAACTCATTACATACATTAATACCGGTTAGAAAAGCCAATTAAAAACTCATTCGTAACGCCAACATCAACGCCAATACTAACAACAACAAATATTTTAATTCTACTAGAAAAACTTAAGACGACTTCAAACACATGTTGTTGCTCTGCAGATTTAGAATAGACGGTTGAAAATGTATTTAGAAATGCAAATTCCTATTTTAAGCAGGTTTTTGCATACGATTTCATTTCTTTCTTTTATCTCTTTCGCTCCCTGCACTTTCCCATATTTCGTTTTATTTCCCAACGGAATATTAACTTAATTTGAAATGAATTCAATTAATTAATGTTCATTTCAATTCAATCAGTATTATTCCTTACTATTTCCTTAAAGATTACAAAGCTAAATACATTTGCATATACGTTCCGTAAATAATACGTTCTTGTTGGAGCAGGAAAATGAGGAGATATTTTCCTCATAAGAGGCTAAATAAACCAATAATTGCGTGTAGCACGATGCAATGGAAAACACAAACAGAAGAAGAAGAAGAAGAAGAAAATTCTACCGTAATTCTAATGAGCTCTCAATAATTCGTGAATGGTATCCATGATGTTAACAAAGCAAGTAAGACATTAACGCTTACCTGCGTATATCTACTTACATGTAATACAAGCTTTGCGGTTGATTTAATGAATGGATCACATTTTGGACAAGGGCAACGTGTATGTACGGAGTGGACAAGGGCAAAAGAAAGGGCACATTCACCAAGACTTGAGTTGAGAATCTTTTATATCAGATTTTTCCCACAATTCTAAGGTAATCTCCCTCCCGTTTATTTCATATGTTGAAAGCACAACAAGACTAATGATTGATTCCTTCTCTAAAGCGGTAAATAAATTTGAAGGCGATTCGTTATTCCCTTGAAAATTATTGGGTTGTGTAATACGAAGCGGTTTTTCTATATTCGGCAAACGATGACAACAACCACCAACGTAACAGTTCATCAGATCTGATAGGTTAAAGCTTTATATTATATTTTTTCTTCCATCCGCGCGTTCACGAATCCTGCGAACGAGAATCTGCCGTCATAAACTGTCAGTTTTTTATTATTATTAATATTGTTGCCTGTTATTTGAAATATGTTTAGCTTGTTTGTGAAATTAAAATCGCGATAAATGCAATGACATGGACGAATATGAATGAAGCTTCCAATGTATTCTGTTATATGCAGTGTGTTCTTCTTCTTATTTATTCTCAGGTAGAAGCAACAAAATTAAAATACTTTCTTTATTTGCACTGCGTGCGTCATTTTACTGGACATGGATTCAACCGTGTTCGTCTACTATTCTTTCATGAAGTTTTTCGTTCAAACGACATAATTATACATCAGCATCTGCTAATTAAAGAGTATTTAAAATAATCTACACTTGAACTTTGCCAAGTTTTCAAATTTAAAGAAAAAAACAAACTCAAACGTCATATATATACAGAATTTTATACAATTAATTATATTAATTCTGATTAGAAAAGTAGTTGTAAGAAATTAATTTAAATTGCAATTTTCCGAAAGAAAAATTTGTAAGGCATTTATAAACATTGCAATGGAAAATTGCCTCAACCTAACTTTAGTTAAATTTTTGCATGAAGATGTTCCAAAAAAAAAAAAAATAAAATTAATAAAAATTGTGAAAAACTTGATTAAAAATTATTAACAAAATGAAAGGCGAACATTTTCGCATTTGTTTATTTACCTTTTCTCAATAAACTATTTTTCAATTAAATATCGTTAAATTTGAAAGCTTATTGTACATACCTATCTATGTTTGTTGTAAAGAAAATATTCTTTATAAAGCAAATACATAATGAATGAAAATATAATGATGAAAATACATACATATATATATATACATATATATATATATATTTAGGTATGCACAAATGAAAGAATGAATGAATGAATGAATGAGTGAATGTATATTTATATATGGAAGCTAAACGTATTTATGCAATATTCTATTGTGTATTGTATTGTATTGGTTGGTTTCACTCACATATATACATATAGACATAACAAAAGCAAAAACTTGTTCAAAGAGCAGCGTCATAAGGTGCTCGCTCGGTTGGTGAGTATGAACGTAACAAAGATAGAAAAATGGAAATGGAAAACAATAACATTGCTGCAGGTTAAACAAACATTTCATATTTTCGGCTCGATCTGGCGTACTCTTTAAATGTTTGGTTCCCTCGTCCTTCACGTTGTAAAAATTATAAATGACTGTGCGTTTGATTGTGTAACCATACATATGCACACATATGCATGCATATTTGCTTATAGAAATGTATGCTTATGTATATATATATGTATATGTATGTATGTATGTATGTATGTATATATATATATATATATGTATACATACATATTTATTTATAGTATGTGTAATAAGTATACAATTATTTTATGTCTTTCGTATCCTATTGAAATGAAAATTTCCATTGTAGTCAACAAAAATGCAATATACAGTTTAAAGGTAATGCATATAACATTCCCATAACTTTTATAATTAAATATTCTGTACTGCTTCTTCGTTTTCATAAACGAAACCAACATCATCATACCTGCCGAGAGCAGTCCTTTCTGGCATTTCATATTTCAATAATGAGTACATCAACCCACATGTATTCTTCATAAAGTTTTTTTTTTCTTTTTCTCTACATTTTCCGAACAAAGAATGTTGAAAAAAAAAATTTTCGATTTCTTGCTTTTTTTTTCTATTTTAATAATAAAATTTTGGAAAAGCTTTTCCAACTGTGTGATAAATTTATACATTTAAAACTGGTTAAAAGAAGATAAAAGAGCAGAATAGTGCTGATGTTTTAAAAATTATGGAAATTACGTAATAAAAGCAAATTCAATAATAACAACACAATAAGTTTAAGTTGAAAGCTGTAACAATACAAGTTCATTACAGATAAATACAGCAACTTTTCTAAAGGGCTTGTGTTTTATAATAAATGTGTGCATGCTTCGAAAACTTTTCCCGCTTGTTTATGTATTTCCTCTACAAGAGAGCAAAGATGAATTCGTTTTAACATTTCTTTACAAACTCCTATAATGCACATCGGTCGGGGAGATTTTCAGCACACATAGTCATAGAGTAAGCAAAGAGTGTGCAAAATTCGAATACAACATTGCCATGCCGGGTGTATTTTTCATTGATTACAAATCAAATAGGAAACAAAGGCACGAGTTCTCTATAAATCTGTCTCCAGCGAAGGAAACCCTGACAAAAATAAAATAATCGAAAGCTTGTACATATCCCACATAGCGGTAAAAGCGACTGCCCAAGAGATTTTCAATTAATATTCACCTGCAAAAAACAAGAAGAGCTTTCGTGAACTAAACTTTGGGTATAAAGCCGAACACGGAAATAAAATATTTTCGAAAAACACGCTATTCATTTTTCTCCATCAGGAAAATTTAATGATGCGCCTTCCGTAAAGAATACGAAATGCCGCCGGGCATCCATTTCAACTAATTCAACTAATGTTACTGACGAGCAAGAAGAACCCGATTATATGACAGCAGATAAAATCTATGCAGGACTTCAAATTTGCCACAAATTAGAATGTCATTTTCTTGCAATCGATGCCAATTCCGAAAGAACTTCAAAATCCGAAAAGGAGCTTCAATTCTGTATATCTGGCCGCCGAGACATATATAAGCTTCTAGTGAAACAACTATCGTCGCAAAAGCTGATCATCGACTGCATGGTAACTGGAAAAAAATCAATTCTAAACGAGTGTGAGGTAATATCTTTAGGTGATCAAAGCTTGATTTTGTTTAAAAAAGCAATTCCTAATTATTTCGTAAGGTTTTAAGTTATTTTCTAGGTGAGACCTTTTTTATGCGGTCCCTATCTACCGCACAAAAAGAGTCTAGTATATATTGACATTATGTGGATTTAAAATATAATTATGCGAAAAGAACGATTAGATTAAGGTACGTAGTCCATGGAAAAAAACGCAAATATCTCATAATAGCAGGAATATCATGTTTTTGTCTTCCCGTATAGTCTTGATTGATGAACATGAATGTTAAGCAGATGAATCCAAACTCGTCCTAAAATTTTAATCCTAAAATACTCAACCTATAAAAACTAAATCGAAATATAATAATCGACAAATTGTTGCTTTTAGAATTTGCTATAGTCGCTTTAATAAACGGCAGATCCACGGGTGAGTACAAACCTTCTTAACTGTTTTTATGTCATTTAACCATGATTCACATTTAATTTTTCATTATTACATATTATCATTAGAAAGAATAACGTTGGAAAATGAAAAGACGACTAGAGGATAAGAGTAGAGAATAAATAAGAGGAGCAAACAAATAATTGCAACGACTTTCAATCTAGTAAAGTAAACATTATTACAACTTTTTAATTGTTTAAGAAAATTAAATAAATTTCTTTCTTAACATCTTAAAACAATAAGAGGAACGTAGGGAATGCAAGGAAAAAGGAAAAGTTTGTTTAAAAAAAAAAAAAAGAAGAAAAACCTGAAACTGGCTACTTCTATACTATTACTCTGAGCTGCATCATTAACCTCGAGTGTCATCTTGCTTTAACCGAGATATGTTGCAAACATCTCCTCCTCTCTGGTCATTTGTAAAACGACGAAAATTGTCAGGCGCGTATTCCATTAAATTGTATTGTAACTCCTAACACTCTTGATTTTTTCTTTCCCTCTTTAGAGAATATCCGCGCGATTTTTGCCTTTCACTTTGTTTCTTTCATTTTCTTTTTTGAATTTTCTTGCTCGGTTGGTTTTCATACAAAATATTTTGCTTAATTATTGTGCCTTCTTTTTTTTCTTTAAACTCTTCTTGTTCAACAGAGTTTTAATTAAAACAATCTTAAAATTAAAATATAATGTGGCTGCGCGCAAAAAGAGCTTGTTTTTTATAAAAAAAAAAAAAAAAAAAGAAGTAAAAGTAAAAAATAAATAATTCTTTAAAACTGGACACAAAGAAAGGCTTCGACTTGCATTCTGATGAACTAAGTTAAGGCCGATGAATAGGATTTTCTATGAATGAACTTGCAATGTTTACAGATGTACAGATAAGATCAATGGTAAAAAATATTTTTTAGTGCACGTCGCGATTACATAGTCGGGCAAGGTCGACCATTAGAAACCTTGCGCCACTTCGCTTAGAACAATTCATTAATTTTGGTCTTAATATACTAAAATTGATGGACCGATCCGCACCATTTTCAATATGTCCAACACCCAACCGATCAGGGTTCGGTTGAAGATCTATTGCAGTTCGTATTAAGTGTTGAGAAGTGAGGAAATAATTGAGTTCTTTTTTCATAGATCATGCCTGTACGTTTTCTCTAATCTCCAAATCTTGTTATCTAATATCGCTTTTCATGGAAAGCTGCGCAATGCCATCGTCTATAATTTCTGCATCTTAAATAAACTAAAGGAAACCTTTCATTTCTTAATAATCGCGTAGAGGGACATATATGAAGCAAGAGAAACATAAAAAGCGAACTAAAAGGGAAATTCACTAAAGCTAAAGCGTAACTAAGCGTATTGTGTGAATGGAAATTTTTTCAAATGTTTCTCAACTCTTTCTTAGTCCTACAGAGAAAGGAAACTGTCAAGAACTTTCTATAACTGTATAGTTTGTTATTGCGATGGTTAAGATTGTTTTTCACTTACCGAAACAATTGTGTAATTAACAGGAGCCTGTTTCAGAAGCTGACTACTTTCATCGTGATTTAGATCGGCCGGATTTAATTCGACTATATCGGACTGATTAAGGGTCAGACCTACATCTCGTTTATCATCTTCAATGTCTATGGTAACCTATATATCTTCCATCTGTAAAGAAAAGAAAACATTCCTTATTTTCCAAATCTCCTGCTTGCTTATAGAAACATTTACCTCATTATCAAAATTACATTTGTATTCGTGGTTATATTTTGATTATTAATCTTGCTGAGCCAAATCGCTTTTACTCATCAGATCAACATTATTCGATATCAAGGGGTTACTATCAAGCCCTTTTTCATCTTCCATATTATCTACTAATGTCTCGCCCAATTACTTTTCTTCTCAGTCCGAAGTCTCCTCTATTTTCAATTGGCTATCTAAGTCGCCATCGAAATCACCAGTGCTGCCATTTTTCATTTCACCACCTTCCAATGCCTCTAAATTATCCCCTGGCATTGCGAGTAGCCGTAGGACTCCTCACACATTTTCGAGATACGTTCTGGTTTCAGGACCCGTGAGCAAACTTTGCATTGGTAACCGTTAGTTAAAGGTTTTATGATTTTGTGAAAAGTTTATTCAACGGCAGGTAGTGACGGACACTATTCTTCAAGGCGCTGGGTGCAGTTTTAAAATATGGAACATGTTTACGCATAAAACTGTAAATTTCCGAAACGGGCTATTAAACAAGAATACAAGTAGGCGGATTTTGGATGTTCGAATGCGTTGGGTGCGGCTTTAATTTTTGTTGTAGACGTTACCCAGTCATGCCAATGGCGATAATAGAGAGCAATAAAAAGACAGTGTACTAGAAGTAGTATTCGCAGCAGTGAAACCATTGCTGAAGGTATCAATACCGCCACTGATTGTTGTCGTAAAATTAGAGGGTTGGTATGTGCAAAAGAAGTTTGGCTGGTTGAGCTATTCAGAGTGACGTGATGCAAAGGACTAAATGAATATCGTTCACCTGTTAGTACAATGAATCCATTAGCAGTAACAGCAGCTGCTGATCTTTTGTCGAATGTGTGCTTAATTGGCAACGATAAACTTCCTTAGCCTGGACAGAATGTAATAGTAGTTGTCGACGTACTATGATTACTAACATTATTGATATTAACATACGAAGTTGAATTGCACGGCAGGGCTTTATAAATGCCAGTATCCGATAATGTATCAATTTCTCTACTTAAATCTTTTTTGACGGCCTCCACGGATATTGCCTTTTGCCTATTGCCTTTTTACCTTACGATACCATATGACTAGCGTAGCTAGAGCAGTAGTTGCTGATGTCACTGTAGATGATACAGCAATGATTTTTGTGGGAGATCAAGTGTACTTTGTGTTATGACTTCATTTTAATAATCAACTGATCTGGCGAGAACGTTAAATGTTGGCAGTGCTAAAAATAGAATAGAAAAATTGAATAATTACTTGGATAATTTGGAAACTCTCATTGTTTTTTGATAATATCAACTATCTTCATATTTATACAGACTTTGACGCTTCCAATGAGCGATGGCTCATGGCTCAAGCCAATTACCATTCCCCAACGAAATAATAATTTTAATTGTTGCAAGCAATACGAGGAACCTATTGTACCGCTAAATTCTGGAGATGAGTACAAGAAAAATTCATAACACAAATGCTATTAGAGTTTAATTTAAACTACAGAAGAAAAAATATTCATAATTCATTCAAAACCTTTTTTAGGAATTCAAGAAAAAAAGAAAATGAGAAGAGAAAAAAAGGGAAAGAAAGGATTTCAAAAAACAAGTCAAGAAAATGAAAATCAACATAAATTACTATGGATACAAGGGAACAAACGACAAAAAGGGACAATTTTCTAAAATAAAGCAATAAAGCCGTAAAGTCTTGGATATGTGAAATACAAACATGCATAAGCATATAAATAAACACACACGCAGGCATACAAACGCTTGCACCCACCGCACAAGCTTATAACAATATGCATAAATATATACATACATACACACAACCATGCATAAAATATAACCGGTATTGAAAATGCGCATATAGAACTGATATTGGATTCGGTTCATGGGTCATATACACAAATATACCTATATATATATATATATATATATATTCGTATATTTCTAATACGAATGCACACTGAGTTGTAAGGGAATGTATGATGCATGAATGCTTGCATATGTAATTATACGATGATATTGTTTTATGCAAGGATAAATGGCTTTAAGGATATTTCTCAATGTAGTATCAGCTCTCATAATAGCAAGAACAACAATAAAAACAATAACCAACAGCGTAGGCATACATATATCATACGTCTCAATATATGTTGTATATGTATGCACATGAAGAGGCATACAAACACACACCTATTCTGAAAAGAAACTGCTAACAACTCACAAACACCTGGGCGTAACTAAATAAAATGCATAGAAACTAACAACACTAACTCATACACACATATACAAACTCATAATATAAACACATGTGCTGTAAGTAAAGATTACTAGTTTAAGTAACAGAATAACTAAAATATCACTTCACACACACACGCACACACACATCCGAATATCTTACTTAGAAGCATACATTTACGCAAGCATTTGCACATATACATCTGCATTAAACACAAATGCCATCGAGTATTCGAGCAACAAGTAAAGTAAAATGCATAAAATATGTAAAAGTTCAATTCAAAAGAGGATAAGGTCCACAATGCATATACATGTGTGTATACTTGCGTACACACACTAACAACGGGATTATGTCATATAACGGAGAAAAAGAATCAACGACATGCATACTACAAGAAGAATATATAACTATAACAACACACACGCACCCATACATCGCCAGCAACAACAACAGCAAAAGTATAGAACAACAAGAATTAATGTAAAAAATGAACAAAATTAAATGGGTCGTTGGCTGGCAGGCAACTATTTCTCACTGTTTTTGCATATATATGTATATATATATGTGCATTGTTTTGCATTGTTTGCATGCGCTAGCAAAAGAAACATAAACTGACAAGAGCATCACAGAGAGATGCTCAAGTAACTCAAGTGCATAAATTTGCTTGTTAAACCCTCTGATTGATACGCAGTCACTAAGGTGCTGTTGACGCTGCTGTTCTTGTTCTTCTTGCTTTTTACTGTTATTCTTGTTACACTGCTATATTTTTGCTGCTAAAGCCAAAGGCAACACACTGAAACTGAGTGAAAAAAGACCAGTCAGTCTCCCACAAATATACGCATACACAAATATACCATTTCGTAGCAATATATCGTGCTTGAAAATCTCAATAAATATGGTATGTATGTGTACGCTTAGGTGAATGTGTAGCTAACAGTTGATTTTTTCGTTTTGAAACAATTTCTCTTTTGCATTTTTTTTGTCTTTTTTTTTTCATTTGTCTATAGCAACATCCAACTAATTAAGTCTATTAAGTCGAACGAAACTTTCGTAACCATTGTTATGTTTGCCTTCGTGCTTTTTGGTGTAGGAGAAACAATATCGTTCTTATCAAGTAATTCTCTCTCTCTCTCTCTCTCTCTCTCTCTCTCTCACTCTCTCTCTCTCTCTCTCTCCCACTCTCTCTCTCTCTCACCCTCTCTCTCCCTCTCACCGTCTCTCCCTATAATAAGCATTCATAATTTTTATTCCAACGAAATATCGAATAAGAACTGAAATATGAAAAAGCTTCCAAATTGTTTATATTGAAGAAGTTTTAATTTAAATATAAAAAGGGAAAGAAGATTATAAAAGTGTTGTGAATGAATCTGTGTGATACAATCATGTAGCTGAGAATTAGCTCTCGCTTTGGTATTCAGCTGTTTTCTGCCAAGTAACTGAATATAAAAAAGCAAGCCTTTCCATACATACATGATAGTGTCCCTGAACTAGGTGGACTATAGCAATAAATCCGAATTTTTGTCTTAAACACAACATGCACATATTTGAAATTTGGTTTAGAGCTTCACATTTACTTTTCTCTTTGGCTTGATTTCCCGTTTCGTTTTCTCTTTTCGTATACTAACAGAAAAGGTAACTTTGTTTCTTTTCTTCGTACTTTTCTCCTCGAAATTTAGGCGCGAATACTTTTTTTGATCGACTCCTATATATATACAGATCATTCAATTCGTTCTAGGTAAAAGGAAGAATTCGTAATTTTCTTTAAATTACATTATAAAATATATTTCATTTTTCATCAACTGGTTACCCGTTCATTTTATATGATAATGGATTGTATCGAGTGTATGAAGAAAAGCTATATATTTGGTTCTTTTCGAAATTAGTCGCTTTTTCTTTTACACATAAATTCTAGACGCTGCTCGTCTGTTTTTTATTTTTTTTTTTTGTTTTGCAATTTATTCTTAAAATAGTTATTAACTTTATTTTTATTGCACCATTTTTGCAGTACTCGAAAATTAATTTCCAATTTTCTCTCCACAATTCACCCTTTGATTAAGCAATTCTTGACCTTGATTATATGATCGATTCGGAAAACGGATGAAGAGAAATAGAATATTACTTGCTGCAATACTGTGACCTTTTTGGTTGGCCCCAAGGGCGCAAAGCAAAATGACGACTAAAAGCGACAGCGTAAAGACGAAAGAGATTTGTAGAATGCAAATTAAGAAATGAAACAAGGTTAACCATGTATGCAAAGCGATCAGCTGTTTGGTGTAAGGAAATAATAAACATAAGGACATGGAAAAAACTAGCGTAAAAATAAAAAAAGGAACCACGAAATCACACGAAATCGCAAATATCAAATCAAGTAAATGGCAATACGCAGAAAGTTTCAATTCAAACGAACGTTTGACTTATTCCTTAGTGAAGTCTTTAAAGTATACCTAACCAAGGGGGACTAAATTGACGCCGCGTTTCAGTAATGTTTTGAAGGGAATTTATTAAATCATATTAATGCAAAAAGTCGTTTCAGCAAATATTCTCTCGATGTAATGGTCGATTTTATCTAAGCGATGGCTTTAAAGACGGTTATGTACCACTGAAAAGCTTCAGCAGTAATTTCAACACATGCCTCAACGGTCGTTAGTGTAAGTTCGTAAAGTTCTCCCGAAAATCAACACCAATCGTCTCTAAAACCTATTTAATGTGGGTTTTCTTGAAGTTCTCCTGCTGTGGCCTCCTCAAGCTTTTAAATTACAACGGGAGGGCGCAATGTTAATGTTCCCTAGGACACAATAATCGAAACAATATGGATATGCAGACATTTCAAGGAAGGCCATGACTTTACTTTGGCAAAATATATTCGTCCATTTGTAAGGTAGAATAAGAAATCTCTTGATGAGATTCATCTTCGGATGTCCACAACTTTCACTAAACTTTTTCATCAAGCATTTCGTACTAATAAATCGAACTTTTTTTGACTTGTGTATTGATGACAATAACATTCCGAATTTTCACTAGATTGTGAATTTCAAGCTAAGAATAAATCTGCTTACTTTCGTCTTTCTATCTCCAGGTTGCGGACACACGAACAAAACTAAATCAATGCTGCTTAATATATATACAAAATGTACATATTCATGTACTTATTTCCGCATGTTACAAACGTAAGAATGAAGATAGATTGTGGTGGAAGGGTAAAAACTGGCGTCAGTAAGTTCTGCACAAAATGAAAATCTAAAACTACTTTTTTTACCAACCATTCAAATGCGGACCATTTCTTTCTCCTATAATTTATCAAGTTTAAAAGTCGACTAATACTTACTGGTGTTGCATTCGAAACATAATTCGTTTCGCATACCGAGAGAACCTTTTAGACTGAGATCTAATACGTTGTGCAGGCCTGTAAGTGATGATAAACTAAACTAACATGCAAATTGTATACAACAATAAAAAAGCGTAAGCAATGTCACTTCCATTTGCATTGCATTCAAAAATTTATGATATTCGTTGTCGTTATCATTGTTGTTGCTTTTATGGCACTACAATAAGCTTAAATTGTTTACCGACATTGATGACAATGCAAAGCAAAAGGACATATAACTGTAAACGTGAGGCTAAATTGAAAGTTTCAAAAGAAAAATACCCATTATAATGTCTAAAAAGTATTAAACCTTCAAGAGGTTAACATTCCTGTGCATCGTTTAATCTCTTATCCATTGGCCCTATAGCTGCTAGATCCATTATTAGGCATAATATCTATTTAGATCACACGCACAAGAAATGTTACTTTTTAGACGGAGATAGAAAAAGAGGAGATGACTAAGAGTTTATTGATGCGCAACTAACGGGATAGTTAACTGCTGGATAACATTTGAAAAGAAAATTAAATAAACACAAGCTATTAAATAGTTAATACCAATAAATCCGGAAGGTCTATTGTAAACTGAATGAAAATACAGAAAAACCAAAATATATATAAATAAATAAAAATGAAAACACACACACACACACACACACACACACACACACACACACACACACACACACACACACACACACACACATACACATACACACATACACACACACAATCATTCACAACATACTCAAAACCTTGCACATTCACTTACAACACCTGAACCTTTGAAAATCTATTATAAGCTTTTTTTTCCTAAGAACTTGCTCAAAATGTATATACAAATGTATGCAACATATATAAAAATATTAAATTTAATTGAATTATTTTTATGGCAATAATCCACATAAAAATTACTTCTTCTCATCTGTTGAAAAGCCAAGTCAGTAAAATACTATGCACACACCCTGCTATCTTTACTCCATTTGACTTGATCACAAGCACACGATAGACAACAAACAAGAAACCTACAATTTTTTTTTTTTTTTTTTATTTCTTGTAACGTCGTTCTCAAAGTAGAAAGGCATTGCAAATTTATCACACGACTTGCAACCCAAACAATCAGTAAAAGTCTTCTTAAGCGAATTGGTTTCGATTTGAGTTCAAGTTTAACATTACGTGTCTCCTGCCTGCCCCATCAGCCTACCAAAGTGACTATGTTTAATAAAAAGGAAAAATAATTTTTCAAATGTTCAACACATTTTTCGCTACGATATTATTCGTTATTACTCAATACTAATTTCTCAACAATTAGTAAAAACTTCAAAGGTGACTCTAAGAGTCGTATATAGCTTCCTTATTTTTCTTATACCATCCAGATTCAGAAAATTTTATCCAAGATGCTTACTTATTTATTACTATAAATGTTTGCCTTGGCTGTGAACGCGACTGTTTTGACGTACCCTTCTCCACTTACTCTTGCACTTACTCCTCTATGCATGAATGGATGAAGAAATGTATTTGAATGGCTTTGATTAAGCCAATGAAGGTATTGCATAAGTGTATTTGCTGTGAAGGTATAATGCCATTAAATTTACACTTCTTTACTTTACTTATTTTCATTTCTTTTTTTTTTTGGTTATTTTCAATAAGAAATACTATAGAAAATGTCAACAAACACACACACTATGGAAAATGTTCATAAAAATGTATTGACAAATAAGGCATATGCAACAACAACCACTTATGCTACGTGCACACACACACACACAAACACGCACACACATTCATACGGACATATGTGCACAGAGAAGCCGCAGAGAACTTCATCGTCGACAATCGAGTACGCGGAAATAACAAAGAGCCTTCAGAACCTTTTACGAATATATTGAAGGGAATTTTTTAATTTTCCACCTGAAATACTAATAAACGCATATGGTTGTATGTTCTTATCGCAAAGGCAATGGCCAATGGGTTTGTATAAAGTTGCGTACTATTCCGTGGTCTTTTATGTAGGAACAACTATCAACAAAGTGTTAAGAGCTTTTTGTATGATATTATTGAGAGTACGCCGCATGAATGGCCACTTGAATGCTTAAACGTGATAATCGCCATCATAATCATTATCGAAGTACGATGGCCATTTATAACGTTAATAAAACCGCTATCATTACCAATAGGTAGCCATTACCGATCTTGAGTGGCATTCCCTAGCCCTCTTGTATATTTTGCTTCAGCCATTCCAGAAATTGGGGTGGTAGTTTCATTTCTTAAGTACCTTGTAGGTAGGCATCCCGGCTAAGATATTTTCCACCCATTTTCCTTGATAAAATATTACAAATATCCTTTTCATATAATGACTTTTTCAAAATGAGATT
This sequence comes from Glossina morsitans morsitans, assembly GCA_001077435.1. NCBI lineage: Eukaryota > Metazoa > Arthropoda > Insecta > Diptera > Glossinidae > Glossina > Glossina morsitans. The sequence goes on along the minus strand of CCAG010019785.1, from coordinate 10,627 downwards.
TTTCTATATGCACTGGTTGAGCCAATTTTCCTCTTAATAGCTCTCAGCCTTGGGCCAAAGCATGTGACTGTAGCGAATTTCATCAAAGCGTTCGAAGATTGCAACCGACAGTTCGAATACAAGAGTACACAGACGGACATGATTACATCGATTCAAAAAAAATTATTCTGAATAAAAGATGGTGGTCCTATCTCACTTCTTGGGACTTTTTCCATTCGTTTTGCGAATTTTCTTCTATTGTATTGACAGAAGCTCTACGATAATACAAGTAATGAGAACATCGTCACAATAACATGAAGATAAGAAAATATGTACTGGAGTGTAAACATTACGACAAATCTTGATACATATTCGGCGTAAATTTCGGTATATATTCGTACTTCCAGAACAAATGAGCATATATATCAGCATATATTTCCAATGCCGATCTCAGCTGCACAATTTCATTTTAATTATCGTCGTAACATAAAATTGTCTTGCAATGCTTTAATTTTACGCAAGAGATTTAAAAAGCAAACAAATTATTTGTCCATACTGTCTGTTCGTGCGAGAGAGTAAACCAAAACCAAATTTGCCGATCATGTTTAAATTGGCGCCGACGTTTAACGTTACGTTTAAGTTGAAAGGACCCGAGAGTTAGGTGACAAAATCCTATTCTAAACAGCCCGCTGACGACAGCATTTATAATGTAATTTTATCGGAACTATTGTGTGACAGGAAGACTACGCTGATTTCGCAATGGAGGAATTGTCCACCAAACTTACGGCTTCATTTCTAACGCACACGTTTTAATTGTTCTTTGCCATAACTGATGCAAATCTTTTTCAGAATAGAGGGATAGGATACAAGTAATTCCAGTAATTTTTCACTCGAAACTTTCGTGAATATCTCTGACGTGTTTTAAAAATTTTAAACTAAACTCATTAACTTTCTCTCCTAGGCCCAGGTGCGGGACCTACCTCCCCGTCAGATATCCAACCTTTTAAGATACTAAATTTCGTTATTGCGCCTACGATAAGGGCGTCAATTTCTTTTTACCGATACATAAGCTGCTTTAATATTGAGTTGAGCGTGTTGAGCACTTTGAAACGACGAGACGTAGGCAATATGCAACCCATGGCGCAATTAATAAGATCCAATGTAAATTCTGTAAAAGGATTTTTCAAATACACCGTCGGTTGTTAAAGAACAACCATAACTAATTAAAAAAGAATCGCAAATGAATGATTTTAAAAATGACTTATCTCTCAACTGGCTTAGGAAGAAATGCGTTATGGTAATTCAAACTCCTCCGCTTAAATGACAGCCTTCCACCAGTCTTTCTTTGTCAACCAATTGTTGACCTCATAGATGAAAAAGTGCGAGATCGTTGTATTTGATACGATAATTTCTTCTTAGTTCGTCAAGAATCTGAAAATACTGACAAGAGCAATGAGTTTATCCGTAACTGACTTTAAAACTTTAAAGATCGCTGGTTCCATATTGGCCCAAGGACACCGATGAACGAACCTATTTTATTAAATGACATGACCCTGAAGCCGTTTAACTAGCTCACTTACTCAAGCCAGTTTCGAAGTTTTCTGACCTCCATCATTTCTGATGGGAATAAACACGTCACACACATCCAATATTATGGCGTTTGATAAATTTTTTTTTTAAGTTAAATGTGGTGAACATAAAATATTCGACCATAATCGAATATAAAATTCCAACTTGTACGTGAAATAAAGGTGGAAAAGTTGCTTGCATGATGGAGCCATTTTGTTTGACGCTTCACATATAATACACAACCAAACCATAAAATTTTATATAGCGCGATAAGGTTTAATTTTCGTATTTTATGTATGTAATGCAAGATGGTAAAAAGCATCAATTTTACACATACTCACATTCACTGCGCCAAAGTTAAAACACGTAACATTATTTGTTCGACCTCTTCATATATATGAGCCATTATGAAAATGAAGTCCTAATACGATACAGATAAGGTAGAAAGACACAATGGCGAATTTATCCGACCATGAAGCTTTAAAATATAATTACGAGACTGAGATATAGTGTTGCAAGCAATAGTAAAATGTTCTTTAACGCTGAGGGAGGTGGCTATCAAAACCGTTTAGAACGATCCATGGCTAAATTGAATAACTGCAAGCAACATTATAATAGATTTGATTTCTTAAGTTTTGCTTTTCCTATTACTTCCTTCACTTTTGTTGTTCGTTAGCCTATTGTTGGTCACTTTAACTTTAAAATGCTAGTATTATATATTGAGTGGCAGAGTGAATGATTGTGGTGAAAAGGTTAGATAAACCTTAAAGTCATTTTGAAGTCATCAAGTTTCTTGAGCTAATCAAACATAACTTTCAATATATTATTATTATTATTATTATTATTATTGATTTTTGTGAATTTCAATAAAATCATTTACATGATAGATACTTTCTACTTTGACCTAAGTACACAAATGTTTTAGATTTTGCCTACTTTTAAAATATTAATTAATTTACTCTCTTTCTATAATATATATGTGTATATGTGATTATAATAAATTTTAATTGAAATTCATAACTCTTAAGCCGATAAACAATTGCAAAGGTTGCCAATACTTGTTATCATATTTAATATTTAATATGTATATATAAAATGTATATACAAAATGTATGTATATATATATATATATATATATATATATATATATATATATTTGCATGAGCAACACGTTTTGGGTGTCATTTTGTATGTATAAGAGAGTTAATCATTTAACAGCTTCGCTTCGTTGTAAGCACTTGACCACAAATATACCCTGCTACACGCACACACAAACACACAAACACACACACACACACACATCTCTCTCAAGCAATCACTTGTCAGCAAGTATTAGTTCCATAATTGTTTCCTTTTGTCTTACAGATATGTTTGCGTTTGTACGTATATGTATGTGCATTTATGTAAATACATATTTACAAAGAGGTTATATACGCAAAGACATTATAAGCTCTTAAGTATTATTTGTCATTTTGCAAATTTCTAATTTCGATTGAACAAAGTAATTAATTGTATCCATGTTTGTATCTGTTTGCCCATTTATTGGCATTCAAGTAGAAATTATTACAATACATCTGCATATATATATATATATATATCAATACATATACGTACAGATATATAAATGCATTCAAATCCACATGTATGCGTACTTGTATGCTCTTTATGCTTAAAATCGGTTTTGCATGAGCAATAGCGCAGCGGCAGCAGTAATAATAAGAGGAAATTATTTTGTGCATATCAAATACGGAAAAGATTATAGACCAACAGGCTTTCACTATGTGCCGGTATATTTAAGTGTGTTTGGTGTAGTCAAACCATGTGTACATCCTGTCTTTAAGTGCAAATTGTTCATTTTGTCAAATTGGATTTGGAAGTAATCAGCATAGAGATACGATAGAGTCCTTAAGTAAAAATAAAAAAAAGCACATTTTTTCCAATAGAAACAGTTAAACAATACTATCTGCATGAAGCATTGCTTTTTACAGCGTTTTGAAATGACGTTTTCACGTTTCTTCTTAAGTATTTTCTTTTAATTGCCCGCTAAATAGCATCAGCAACGCTGCGCGTAGTTTGCTTTTTTTCCTTTTGAGCTGCAGAAATTACTATAAAATTTAAGATACTCTACGATTGTTTACGTTTCAAATATTGTAAAGCGTCCAGTTTTCATCATTCGTTTCCCTGATGCCAAATATCTAACACTCACACAACTTATTAAAAAAAAATATTTTGTTAATCACAATAGCTTTGACTGTTGCATTGAGCGTAAAGATATTATGACGGCGGGGACATATTGTCCAATATTACATAGCACTATATGCGATTTATGTTAGGAAACAATTAAAGGACAAGTATAATTTTTGAATTCTTAGACTGTAGTTCTTGTGTTCAATGCGCTGCAATGTAATGACCACTGCATAATCATTTCTACCTGCATAGTCACTGCATTCATACAACAGTCTTTTCAGATTAAGGTTAGAGGAACTGTGTGAGCGATTTTGTGATCAAATTTATACAAGCGTAAAATGTTAAGCCGAGTTGTGGGATAATCAAAGAAAGACAGACAAACATGAGATTTATACGATCTTGCGGGAGTGCAGTCTTAAGTCATAACGATAGTAAAACTACTTTTATAGAAGGAATGAGAATGAGAGCAAAGCTAAGCTCTTAGCCTATCTAGCATTTGCGGTGTCTAGTGCTGTCCCTTTAGTATTAGACTTGGGCAATTGCAACTTAATTAAAAAGACATAAGTTAGAAACACCGAATTGGACAATGATGTTGGTTATCTATCATTCAATTACTGCCATGAATTTGGATTAGTACGAACTTTTTTTTATTTATACGGTAAAACTCGTAACTTGACCAGAGGCTTGACTAATAAAGCAACATGTAAAAATGAAAAAAACTTATTATTGCGTTAGCCACAGTTCAATGCAAGGTAATGTTAAGTTTTTGCCAAGCAATTTGAAAACTAACAAAATCGTTCCACTTTGAAGAAATCGTCTGTATTACAGGAAATAAGATTTATTATTATATATCTAGGATGAGATATCAGAAATTGCGTCAAGTGTAGAACGTGAATATTTGAAGTTCTTTAGGAAACTGTAAGGTAGTGCCTTTGAGATTAGAAATCTTATATGTTCCACTGACGTTCCGTGTAACGTGCATTGTAAGAGGGACATAGAAGCCAAGTTATATCTATACAGGCGTCAAGTGTTATTTACGGGTCTTTTCGATGCCCCCACATCGACAAAAAGACTTGTTTTTCTTTTCCTAGGTCCATTTTTTGTTTAACTCTAATTAACTTCTAATGAATCCTCATAATTTCATACTTTCGTGTGCCAATAATTGTCATCTTCACGAATCACTTTCTTAAAGTACTGGCTGTAGAGAAATGCTAACAAGTTTTTAGTATGCTCGTTAAAGGACTTCAAAGTTTCAATCGCTACTTCTGATGAGTCCTAATTTACTTTTGACATCATTTCATCATATTCAAGGCTTTACAACTGCACAATCACTCTCTCTCTCTCTCTCTCTCTCTCTCTCTAATCGCCTTTAATAATGTTGAAATAATTTTTTTTTTTTTTTATTTAATCAAAGTATGCCACAGATGAAACTTTGATTATCAGTAAAAAACATCGTCAATGAATATAAACGTAAATCATGTAAAATTTTACATTAGTAATAATAAAAGCGAACAAAATAATTTGAGAAACGCATATCAAAAAAAGTATAAAAAAGCTATTTAATCGCCTTGAGGGGCCTCGTGGATGCCCACCACTTTACTTTAAGTATGTGAACTACAAGGGCGTATTGCTTGCTTTGCTTGCTTGCTTCATAAAATCGACCTTGCAAGCGGAATTTTTTTTGTTACATATATATGGATACAATAAAAAATCGAAAGCTATTGTAATTTAAGAAAGGAAAGAATTAGAATAAAAAAAAACTTTACATTTTTATCAAATTGGTCAGTTTGGGCGCAGTTTTGGACAGAACTTGTCTTTGCTTTGGAAATAACTTTTTAATCCGCCCATAAACTCAACGTACGACGTTCAACATATTTTAAGCAAACCTGAAAGACAGACGTACAAATGAACACAAGCGAAGTTACCCTAATTCCCGAACGGATTAAAAATATCTGTAATGTTTTTGATTCCTTTCTTTCTTTCTTACTGTTACAAACCGAATATCGAATCCATCATAATTTCTTGTCTCGGTAAATTCAAGCAAACTGATTTTGTATGATGATTGTAATTGAAAACACATCTAACATTTTATATATATATATAAATTTGTGTTTGTGTACATAATGATGACTGGTAGAGTATTTTAATGAGCCACATTAGCATAAAACCTTTTAATCACAAGTAAAGTTTTCATAGAATTTGTCGGTGAAAAACAAAAAAAGGCGATAACAAGTGGAATCAAATAAAAATCTCCACACTTACGATGCTGAGATGAATGCTAGAGGAGTTGTGCTATGTTTTTGTTTTGCGTTAAAAGTGATTTTATTATACTAATGCATATTTATGAACGAATTCGACATTTTCTAAAAACTTTGAAATGAGCAACATTTCCGTGATCCCAATGAAACTTTATGCACCGTAACCATCAAAAATTATTTATGTGAATTCACAAAAACGAAAAAGAAAAAACAAAATGAAAATTGTCACACATGTCACACGAATAATGAATTATGAATTTTAATTATGAATTCTCTACATGCAAGCAGAACAAGGAATAGTGTACAAAATAATTTTTATATATGTACATACAAAAAAAAAAAGGAGAAAATTATATTCCCGTATACGAGGTATCTAAACAAACTCCTTAAAGCAATTTTTAAAAATTCGAACAACTTTGAGATAGTTATGACTAATTATCTCAAGCTTCTTCTTATACTGATGAAAATTTTCTTGCTTTTACTTAAAAAAGTCCAGTTGCTCTACGAAGACGTAAGGATCATTCTCTTAAATTTGTTTTTTTTTTTTTCTTATCTCATATTAGATGATCTTTATATTGTACAATTTCTCTCTCTGGCCTGAAAAGAACATTCTTAGGACTTTTAATAATCCTTTCTTTATATTGATAAATTCCTGCTCATTTCGTTTACCCCTAAGGATCATGGAAACCCGTTTAACGAAAAAAATATTATTATGCCCTCAAAATTTTTTTGGATTTATTGGCTGTAGTTTATGAGTAATGACCAATTTTTATATTCAGAGATGTTCTCATTTCGGGTGAGACGATAGGTGTGTCCTTCGATTGATTTGACCCCCATTTTTAATACCAAGCTGCGTGTAAGAACATCCAATGTTTCTGTTAAATTTGTGTGCGATCAGAAGAATATTTACAACAGATATTACATGGGCATTACACAGACGGACATACTTAAATCAATTCAGAATTTAAGGCTAATGAAGAATGTATAGACTCTTGTAACAGTGTCTCCCTCTGTTACTTTCTTCTGGGCATTGCAAACGTTTTAACAAAACGAATATCATTCTGTGATGATGGCTATAAAAAATATTAGACATTGACATTATTGTACTAATGCAAAATGGACCATAAGACATAAGTTGGAAAAGTTTGACAAGTAGGGAAGGAAAAGTGATTTGTGTTCGTGTAGATTTTAAAAGCAGAATTATTTAACAAAACATTTTACATTTGTTGCACAATTCTTTGAAACAATAATTTTTAAAAATTTCTTATAAGCTTCTTATATAAAAAGTAACTCGTTGGACCACATATAGAACAATGCAAGTGTAAGGAAGCGTAATAAAAGTAATAAGAAGAAGAAGAAGAAGGAATGAATCTTTTTTATGATATTTCAGCGAATTGAAAGCAACATAGAAAATACATCAACAATAACAATACAATAAAAGCCAATTCATTTTCATTAAAGATTTACTTAAATAGAAAGTTTTCAGCGTTTTTCTTTTGTTTTATTTTTCATTTTTTCGGTTGGCTGTTATTTTACAAATTTTTTTTTCTTTTTTTGTTTTTGTTTTACTCATCATTCGCAAGTTCTTTTTCCTTTTCGGGTTTTTCTTTTTTTTACATTTCTGTGTTTTTCTAACTAAATTTACTTCAATTTGAAAATTTTCCCTTAGACGGCATACGTCAAGTACATGACTACGCGCAATATTGCGTTTTGTTTTAAAAAGCTACAGTAACAATAAGGAAAAAAGTCGTTTGCACCGCGTACCGGCAATTGAAAAATAAACAAGCAAGTAAACTGCATATAGTTTAAGGCGAATTTCTAATATCCGTTCTCGTATCCATACCCATGTGTAAAGAGAATGCCGTTTAGAGTTTGCGTTTATTTGTGAATTTATTATTGCTGAGCCAATTAAATGGGTTTTTAAAGAAAATTTGCGAAGGACTCTGACGGTTGCTGTTTATGTCAAATATCAACAAAACCGTATAACTGTGAACGATTGTCAGTTATAGATAGATAAAGTATTTCGATGCCAATTCGTAACAAGTTTGCAAACTGTTTCGAAAGCCATCAGGATCAACATTAGTATTTTACAAGCTCGCTAGATAAGCGCCACTAAATTAATTGAAAACTTCTCGATATATATATATATGTTGTGTTACAAGTCAAATAATAAATTTATTAGAATCATATATTTTTCAGAGATGAATGCAAAAAAGAAAAAAAAGATTTTTTTTTTTTTTTTTGCACAAAAGCAGAAGAATACAAGAGATATGGGAGAAATGATTCCAGCAAGAACAATAACCTCACACCAACGTTAACTAACTATAGCATCACCGCCATAATCATCTATCGGCCTAACCATCCACCACCCACACACCGATTCATCCGTGCTGAGAAACAATCCAACTCTAGTTACTAACAATATTTTCTACGATACATACAGTTCAACTGCTGAAAATTCCATTAAACTTAACACAAATAACCGTCGGCACTAGCAGTCGTTGTCGTTTTCATAATTGAGTTAGAAAAACAAAAGTTTTTCTTGTATTAACTGCAAGAATAAATACACGGCGAACAACAGAGAGATGAACGTGTATTTATACAATCTATACGCAGCAGTCCGTATATATATATATATATCTGTTTGCGTAGGTACACCAATGGAAATATGTAATCTTTCACATGGAAAACAGTTTTTTGTAACCTTACGAACGAAAGCAGGTTTTCTATAATCATTTTTTTTTTTTTTTTTTACATAATGGACGCATTCTAGCTTTATTATCGCTTTTGAAACTCAGAGCAAATAGATGAAGGAAACTAAACTCCCGTATATTGAACGAAGAATACTCTCCGCTGCTTGTCAATCCATCCGTTCGAAAAAAAACTACGTTTTAATTCACATTTTCACAACAACAACAACAACAGCAACAACAACAAAATAAAGAGAGAGCTTCGAAATGCAATGAATTCCTTCCTTTATAACGGCCCCTGTGTCAAAATGCAAATAAATTAAAAAATTAAAGCGCCAGAATTGCCAATTGTGTCAAATCGATGAACTAAAATTTCACAAGTAAGACAATTATATTTAATCGTGACCGAATCTCTTTTACCCATCACTGTTATCTTAAGAGAGATTAAAAAAAAGAAAAATGTTAAATTTTCATTTGAAGGCAGGTTTTTTTTTTATTTCCATAATAAAGGTTATTGCCGCATAGCAGTGTGGGCATCGTGGGCGTGTCCTTCGACCGATTTAGGTCATTTTCACATAATTTTGCAAATTTATAGACGATTTCTTCATATTAACGAATAGGAGAAAGTTTACAGTAAATACTACATAGTTGGACATATGGACATGCTTAGGTACATGCCGAATTTTTTAAAGCTTTTTTCTTTTTATATCTTTTAAAAAAAAAATGTGTGCGATCGACTTGGCCCATTTTCAATATCAACCCGCGTGAAAGAGGTTCCAGTATTTCTGCAAAATTTAAAGTCGATAGCTTCAGGAGAATGTTTGCAACAGGTATTACACAGACGGACCCAAGCTGGCTCTAAAGCAATGTTCGCTCTAATGCAACTGAAGCAAAGGCTTCAAAAGACAGAAAGCCCATTAACAAGAAGACAGATCACTTTTGGTCTATCGTTAGCCAATCGATTATTTATGTTCAATTTCCAACATAGGATGGATATCGTCAAAAATGAAAGCATAAAATTGATTTCCATTTAAAAAATCCACACGCATACCATTCTAGAAATCGTTGACTATATTCAAGTTTAGCTACGTGAAAGGTGGCCTTCTGTTTTCTTTAAGTACATGTGGCAATCATTTCAGTCACACTGTGACAAGTTAAAAGAAAAGGAACGAAAAGAGGGCTCTTTTCATTAGCATACGAGCATTTGATTGGAATTTTCGTTCAATTTGACTTTGATGCAATTTTCAAAACCATCTCCTTGTCATTGATCTTCAATTTTAGAACTTCTTGTTCTACAGTAGTATTTTCCCTATTACCGCAGCAAGATCTTGCCTTGTCTTTCTGTAGAAGTTTCCCGCAGGTATTCGCCGCGTAAAACTCTAAGAAATAACTCACTCTTCAGACACAACCTGTGAAATCCTTATAGGTCGATCATACCCATCACACTTATTTGCATGATCCGGCTATTCATAAAGTCTTCTTTTTAACTAAATCATTCAATTATTGTTATTATTATTTTTATTAAAATTTTAGACGAATGAAATAAATTCTTAGACTAAAAAAGAAGACATTGAGCACTAGCAACACAGGCTATCGGCTCTAATTTATAAAACTGTGCATTAGATATTGGGCCTAGTAGTTTTAATAAAGTAATATATTGAGTTGGTATTCTGTCCTGAAGCTGATTTTGGAATGTCCAACGGGTTAATCGTTCCAAATGCAATACTTCTAGCCAAGGAAAAGCTAAGGCAGTCACAGAGAATGTGCTTTCTAGTAAGAATTTGTCCACAACTGCAGATTGGGGAGGAAGACTCCTTTAAGATCCATTGGTGAGTTGCACTTGTATGACCAAGGCGAATTCTCGAAAATGTTCGGATCTTGATTTTCTCAACATTTGTTGGATATAAAGGTGGAATTAATTGGGGATTAATAGAAGAGTAGTGT
>CCAG010019782.1:0-13616 GCA_001077435.1 Glossina morsitans morsitans | reverse complement strand
AACAATGGGTAGCGAATTACATATACGATCAATGCGAACGGGTAACATATTTCAAAGATTCAATATGCAGCATAAGATATCCAGCCCGCATATCAAAAGCCGAAGAAATAACCACATTCACGTGTACCCATGACTACGTAGCTTCCACCCGATGCGTTTGCAAACTTAATTGACTTGTAACGCATTCTCTGAAAGTATTCATAATGCGTACGTAACGTTATGTGTGTATCGTGCGTTGAAGTTATTGCAGCTCGGAAACGACAGTTTATGGAAAATACTAAATGGAACTTGCGGACAAATAATGCATTCTTCACGAATCTACAAATCGATTTCCACCCTTCTGCTAATTAATCTGAGATAAAAATTGGAGAAAGGACTCAGCCTAGAGCGAATTTTGCTTAAAAAGAAAAAAAAAAAAAAAAAAAAAAACCGACAGATCCATTTCTTAAATTAATTAAAAATTTTTACAAATAATCGGATTTTCGTTGCATTGATCTGTTTGTAGAAACATTGGAAACATTGCTGATGAATGCCTGCAGTTTGACTATAAAAATTCAATTAAAATGCAGCAACACACATACATTCCTATACAACTGTAAGAGAAAAGAGAGCTTATAACAAATATGATTGTGAAAGTAACGTTACGTTACTCAAGGCTTCATATGGAGGACAGAAACATTTAGAATTCTTTGGTTTCACTTAAGCTGTAGTTTTCGATTCTTATTGCCACTTATTTAGGTATAAAAATCGCATTACATTCTAAAAGGAAGAAAAACAAAAAAAAACGAGAGCAAATAAATGAATAAATGGATAAATGGATAAATGAACAAATGAAAAATTCATTGTGTGGTGGTTGCGGCAGGTAGAGGACAAAAACACCGAACGGTAATATTGAAAGCGAAGATGTTGTCGTTACGACCACAGCGAATATCTTTGTCTTTGGCTTTGGCTTTGGCTTGTTGTTTTTGCAAAAACGCAATAAAAAAATTTATTTATTTCACTAAAAGCAATTGGTTTTCCTCTGCGCCTGCCAATATAATCATCATTGCATTGTAATATTGAAACTTGCTACAGAACAATTTGTTAAGCTTTGGGGCTTTGTTCTTGTGCCATAATTTGCCTTTCGCTTCGATTTGCTTGGATCGCTGTGTGTTTGTTTAACAAATGCGTGTCCGCCGACACCTTCCAAGCAGCATTCTTCTAGATAGCGAATTCTATGACATTGTCTCTCGTACATAGTGGGAAAAGCTAGCTATGTGTCTGCTTTTAGTGGACAAAGATCGTTCCACTAAGATTTTCATTCATTTTTTTTGTTTTTTTTTTTTTTGTTTTTTTTTTTTTGAAATAGCAACAAATAATATACAAAATTTATTCTCTATAATTTTTTTTGGTATTGATTTGCTCTATAGCAAATCATAATGAACAAAAAAAAATTGTATTGCAACGAATTGTGCGGCGTAAACAAAACTGATCCATGTCTCTTTGTAACAAATCAATTGTCACTGCCTTAAGGTCATCATCGCTATTGCAAAATCATGTTTCAGAGCAAAGCTAAAAATTAATGCATTCTTTACTTTCATCCATTCTTGCTATGTTATTGCTTATGCTCATCCACAAGATGCTCGCTTCATAACTAACATTTTCCGTGCGTCCCCTATGATTATGATAGATGTGTCAATCATTCTTGCTGTTGGCCAATAATAATGTTTTTGTTATAGAAAAAAACGAAAAACGAAAAACGAAAAACGAAAAAGCAAAAGTTGATATTAAAATTTTTCCTGGCTTGTGCTTTTCGGTTTTGTTTTTTATTCATTTTTCTCGTTTCACTCATTTGAAAAGAAATGGTAACAAGAACATCATAATAGACAAGAACGAATCTTCATAACATTTCATATTTCATGGCAAATTTACTTCAAGAAAAAGAATTAAAAAAACAAAAAAAACAACAAAAAAAAAAGATAGAAAAGGGAAAAGGAAAAAAATTGCTTTATTTTTCCCAGTGTCCCTGGACATATGATCCGTGATCCATTAATCTGCACACAGCTATATATGTTAATATAAATAATATGTATATATATATTTATTTATTTATTTACTTTTTCTTTTTTTTTTTTTTTTTTTTCCTCCTTTTGCTGCCGATTTCATGTGTACAGCTTTTAATGACTGATGTGTCCTAGCAGGTGATGGATTATTTGTTATAAATGATTTCTCATCGCAAGCAAAAAGAAACGAAAGGAAATGATTACGAAAAATAAGGGAAGAGAGAGAGAGAGTGCGTGTGTGCGTGTGTGTGTGTGTGTGTGTGTGTGTGTTTGTTTCCCATTCAAATTTTTAATTCAATTTCACTCATTATTCTAATCAGGGAATCGCTGGACATGTAATGAATGCATTTGCTTAGGTATCGATGGATGGATGTCAAGCGCAGGTACAATTAATCATTGCACTGCAGCGCGTGATTTGTCGATGATTTGTTTAAATGATTTTAATCAATTATCAAATTTGCTTACGTGAAAAAATATTAATGAATGAGAAAATGTTATGCGAAAATGAAGACCTAACAAAACAAAATAATTTCTGCTTCAAGTTAGGTATGATTTCGTAAAAAAGCAAAAGCATTAAAAACAATTTTTTTTTCCTTTTTTTTTTTTTTTTGGAGAAACTTTATTCACAAGAAACTTTCCAATAGGTTAGTAAACCTTTTTTTTTTTTTTTTTATTTATTTTTTATTATTTTAAAATTGAAATGAAACGTTTGGTTCGACAAATGACTCACCCTTACGTACGTATATGTACGTAATGTTTGTTATATATGTTGTGTAAATCCAATAAAATATTTAATTACTTGTATACATATGTATATGTACTTTTATATCATTTGCTTATGCAATAACAAGAGATACATACATACTCGTACTCTTACGCTGTTTGAGTGAAGTATTACTCTAACTATTACTATTATTGTTATTATTATTATTATTATTATTATTATTATTATTATTATTATTATTTATTTAAAGTTTTCTATACTGTAAGCCAATGAGAATGAAGTTTAAACGATTTTTTTTTATTTTTAGAAAAATGCTTAGCAGTTAACTAAGTCATTGCGTAAGCAATGGAGTTAAATTGCCGCAATTATAACAGTATTTACGTGAAAAGTGGCATATGTGCTTGGCACCCTTTTGTGTGCGCGATGCCCAATTAAGATTTGAAAATTCAGGTGCAGCTCACTAAACTTGAATAGTACTTAAAAACCGAATTGAATGAAAAGCGAAAAGCGGCCAGTGATCAGCGATCAGCGAACAGTGAACAGCGAAACCAGCGAACATGAAAACGTAGTGAATAATAAGGAGTGAAGAATGGAGAACGGAGAACGGAGAGAGGAGAATGAGGAGCGAAAAACGAAATTGTTGGAACGTGGAGCAATTTGCAAATACTATCATTATTTCCTTGCTTACCTTTTATTAACATAATATCGTAATTTTGTCTTTGGTTGCTTGCCTGGTTGCTGGCTCGCTTGTGCTTGCACACTCCTCCTTCCCTTGACCATTCAATGCAAAAACATTTTCATTTATGCGGCTTTTATATTCAATTTATTTGTAATTTCGTTCAATTTTAGATTTCACTTATTTGTATACGATACGATCCTATCTAAATATGATTTCAAACTATGTTCAGCTAACTTAACTGTCTGACTGTAATTTCATCAACGAATCTGATTACTTCATTTATCTGTTGAGCTTAGCTGGCCGAAGGAAGTAGCCAGAGTAAGTAAGCTTTTGTTCTAAAAACACCATTGTGTGGTCCCTAACTGTTTGTTACGATTGCGGATAATCTGTGGTTTCGTATGAAAATTAACTGAAAACGTTTTGAAATCGATCACGTTTCGATGCTTTGTGGTTTTTCATTGAAATGCAACCTGAGGCAATTTTATCGAAACTTGGGTGGCGGCGCACATTCAAATTGCAAAAGTTGGAAAAAAAATACAAACACATTTTTATGTGATATGATTGAAAACAACTAAAATATAATAAAAATTATTTAGTGAATAAAAAAAAATTTTTTTTTTTTTATGACCGAAATACTTTTCGGTCTTTTATTTTTTTTTTTGTTTTTAAGATAATTTTATGTCTTTTAGGAGGCCGTATATATATATATATAATATATATATATATAATATTTAGTTTAGTTATAAAAATAGTTTTGGGACTTTTTTTTTTTGTTTTTGTTCTAAATCTCCCCTAGTCAAGTTATGTAGGATGATATAGCGCAGTGCAGTACAGCGCAGCGTAGTGCAATGCTAATGTGATCTTAATAATTATTTATCTGATGCTTTGGTGGTCTTTTCGGTTTGTTTTTATTATGACACGCATTGTCGGCTTCTGGTATTTGTTGTTTTATTCTTACGTCTAATTTGGATGGTTTATCTGTTTGTTGTTCGTTTGTTGTAATTTAATGAAGAGGGATCGTATATAGGAAAGCATTTGTATATCTATTGTAGAATAGGTGAAAAAAAGATTTCATTTTATTTCATTTCGTTTACTTCACATTTATGAACATCGTTAACCCATTAAAGTTCCGATTTGCTGACAACAACACCGAATTAACGTTAAACGGATGATGAAACGTATATACTTCGTGCAATAGCCCGATGAAATGTATGTTTGCGCGTGTGAGTTTGTGTGTGTGTGTGTGCGTAGCTGTGTGCGTTCGCATGTGTGATCTTTAATGACTAATCGTAAAAATTGCTCTTTACTTTTCTAACATTTTATTTGTTCATACAAAGCGAAGACAGACACACAGACAAACTCCTTACTCCAAACTCCAAAAACAAAAAAACAAAAAAACAAAAATCAAGAAACAAAAAGGAAAACGATTTCTGGAGTGCAAAATGTTCATTATCCATGAAAATGTGTGAAGTGGCAAAGTTTAATTTTTCCTGGTAGATAGAATGGGTTTTCAAAAAAAAAAAAAACCAAATGCAAAATTCAGTACACTTTTAATGGATTTCTTAAGGAGCCCGTAAAATTGTTAAATTTCGTTTCATCTCCTTTTAATGTTGGTCGTGTTCGCTCGTTCGCTTCAATGTCTGCACGAGTGGGCATGTGATAAAAAATTGTTAACGCACAACTTAATAGTCCACTAAATCTTAGTAACAATGACAATCAATTAATTAAATATGCACCGAACGTACGCACACAGTTCGCTACAAGTTCAAGTTCGTATTAATGTTACAAAAAACGGCATCTCATCGATCTTACCTATTATCTCTTAGGTATCTTTCAGGAATCTTCAAAATGCTTTCAACAATTTCTGCCTTTCAAATATCGTTCACGGTTTGTTTCTGTTTCTGTTTCTGTTAAATCAAAGCATATTCAAATTGATTGAGAAAAATAGTCTACAACCTATGTTCCTTCAAGTTGCTTAACAAACTCTACAGAGCATGCGTACTGAACGTGGCTTTCATCAAAATTTTCTATTCTTTTTTCTTCACCCCCCCTCCCACCTCTCTCCGCCTCTCCATGGACAATCCAGTTGTTGTTATCAGCTATTGATGATGTTTGATCATGTTCTCGATTGAATTTATGGTTTTCTTCGTTTTTTTCTCTTTTTTCTTTTCAGTGAACATGCCCGATACTGATAAATAAATTGTATGTAATAAGTGAAAATATTTCATGTAGTTATGTGGTTGAACATGAAAAGCCCCTCCAGTGATCCTCCAGCATAACAATTGATGTTAAAAGTTCCAATTGCTCAGATGGCGCACAGTTTTTTTTCCCCCTTTTCTTCTTTTAATTTTTAAGTTTGAATGTGCGTACGCAAGATAATCTCATTCATGGAAATATACGTACAATAAATGAGATTCAAAAACAAAAATATTAATCAAAACGTGAAAACCCTAATAGAACAACTTTTCGATGTAAATCTTATGTAGATGTGTGTTAGGTATTAAAAGCCAAATTGTAATTGCAACGAGCTAAACCATCGTAAAGAGAAGAGAAAAAGGGTTAATACATATATACATATATATACATATATATATATATATATATTTTTTAATACCACTAGAATTACCGACGTCTTGCATATATCTAATTATTCTAAGACGTCGTTCGCTTAAACAGAAATCAATTAGAAATAAATTGTAATTAAAGTTTTATCGTTAGTTATGCTCGTACTAGTAAATCGGTCGAGATTATTTTTGAACCGAATTTGCAGGTGATTATAAAAAACATATGGGAAACAAGTTCGGTCCCTTTTAATGGTTGTCGCAGTGTCTAATCTACTGTGGCCGCGTATCTGGACAGATCAGAAGCACTTTTTAATCTCGACTTTTCTTAATCGATCAAGAAATATTGGCACTAAATTTCAGCATTCTGCGGTAAGTCGAAAGAGATCCAAGTGATCCGTAGACGTAGACGTAATCGATATCTCCGCGACTACACCAACCACGAAAAAATTGTTTGTAGACATTTAAAGCTATTCTCATATACATCCAACTGTTTTTTTACACGGTAGATACTTGCTTAGAAATCCGTGTAAAAAATACCTTCGACATATGGTAAACTTTGTAATATGTTTCACAAACCGTGAGAAATCGTGTAAAATGAGAAAAAACCCTGTATATGCTTTTTAATAGAATCGTGCAAAAAAAGTAGCAAGGAAATCCATAATACATATTTATAGAGCCAAACCCATTCATTTTTATTACAAAAACAAATTAAAATTAGTATATAGTGAAAATTGAGTCCATAAGTACATGCCATATATATAAAAATTGAAATTGAAATTGAAATTGAAATTAGGAATAATGATCAGTATCTGGATTAACTGGATGAAAAATTCCATCGTCAGTAGATATGTCCGGTATGTCTAACACAACTGCCGGGTTTGAGTTACATCAAAAATTTCGTTCGTTATTGACGGCCACGTGGGAGAAGAGCAAGTCTTTGACACAGGTGCGGCCAGAAACCGCTTAACTTCTAGTCACAATGAATACTGTTGTCAAAATTAGAATAATAAAAAAAATTGGTTTTTAGGTATACGTGCTAGAACAAAATAATCGTTTAAAAAAAGTATATTTGCTCTCGTTGATGAACCGTGTTATTTCAAAATCGTGGAAAATCTTCTCAGCATTAGAACCCTATATAAGTCTCGTGCATGCTAGCAATGCCTTCCAAGTTCAGTTCTAAAAATGAGAAAAACAACCTCCAATATATATACATATATAATATATGATATATTAAAAAAAAAAATATTTATATTAAAAAAAAAAAAAATTCTTAAATAAAGAAAATTAAATCGCAAAACTATTTTATATATATTTTTAAAATTTCATTTCAATTTTAGCCGCAAGACAAAATTGTGCATTAAGTAAAGTAAATCTTCAGAACAAATACAAACGTACGTGTGTGTGCACGTTGAAATTATAGTTTTTCTTTTTTATTTTGTTATTTTTTGTTGTGTTTTGTTTGCTGTTTTCCTTTTTTTTTTAACCTATCGAAAAAGCTTTAGTTCTGTCATAGAAAAGCTGGAGGAGATGCTTTAACGATCTTGCAAAGGATCCTCTCTAACATGTAGCTGCTGTTGTCAATGTCACACCTCTTATCGTGCAAAATTTATCAAAGACGCAAAATTTTCTGAAGTGAGTACAACAACATTAGTGCAAGCAGCGTTTATTGTTAGTTCGTTTGATTGTAATAGCGAATCAGTAATGGAGGAGATGAGAAGATAGACAGTCTGCAACGTTACATTTATTGTTCAACAGCAAAAAGCAATAATTGTACAATAAAGTTACAACAAATGTTTAGTCAACGGCGTGCACATGATCATGGTTGAAGTACTTGCGTGTAATCGTAGTTTTGTGTGTTTATACATTTATACGTTTATGCGTTTGTCTGTCTGGCGATGCTTGCATTTGTTTGCATAAATGGTTTTTAAACATTCGATCTTCACTTCACATCTTGAGTTCGCAACGTAGTGCACGATGACGACGACGCGTACTTAATGATATTGCTTATGTTCTTTTCAACTCTAAAAATTCATAACAAGTGCAGACATAATCCTGGACACAGTAGGTGTCTTATCATTGACACGTAAAATGTAAAACGATTTGTTTCTCGTGACATTTTTAAGTGAATAAGGGAAAGAAAATCATTAATAAATTGAAATCGAGCAGTTGCTGTGAGTTTGCTTGCTTTTCTTTTTTCTTTTTTTTTTATTTCTTTTCTTTTTAATAAAATTAATAAATTTCCTCTTTCGAAAATGTTCATTAAAAAAAAATATTTTTTTGTTTAAATAAAAGTAAAAGCCAGAATAAAAAATACTCTTTACAAAGTTAAAATTTTTAAATTCTAGCAAAGAGTTTATATGCACAACTTGATGCCAATCGCTTGCTATTTGATTGTATTTTTAACGCGGGTTAGATAGACTGTAAATTTTCGAAACAATCAAATATTTTTTTTTTTTTTTTTTTTGCTTCGAACCTTTTACAACATGTGGAACAAATTTCATCGCTTGGAAGAGATTTATGCTTTGAAATTTCGAGGCTCTCCGAAGCCAAAAAGCCTTGGACATAGTGATCGACATTGGTATATGCAATTTTATTGCGAGCATTTGAGAAATCATTAAAGTCTCAGAGAAAGATATTAGTATGCAATCGAACAATTTTTGCACTGAAAGCAGTGCTAATCTGAGCAAGAAAGCTGAACGGTCTTTGATGTATGCTGCCAAATAGGCCAGAGATCTTCGAGAAAAGGGAAAGAAGATGAATATTTGAATTAGCAAGGGCAGTTTTACGGTCCTGAAATAGCGGCATAATAGAAAATAAGAGGTCAGAGCCTTATCTCAAAATCCATCTTTGTGCAAACGGCAGCAGCATTACTAAAACAATTTTAATTTTTTTTCACTCGATTCTTGAAAACCATATTCCCGAGTGAAACACGTAGTGTTTTGTCGATATGTTAATTGAAATGTTTTTAATCAATGAAGAAGTGGTCTCGTTTTCGGTGAAAATTCCACTTTTTCGCTCAAACCCTCGCCAACTACACAAAATTTTAATATTTTCGAAACCGAGTACGTGTGTCCCTAGACATAAGAATTTAAATTAAATAGTTTTTTTTTTTTTTTTTTTTTTTTTTTTATTCGCTTCACATATCGATCCTATCTGCTGCTTGTCGTAGAGCCCGTTGAACGAAGGATGTCTCAAGAGAAGGGTGGCGGTATTGCCATTTTTGAATATTTTTCAAATATAATTTTTCTTTCTAGTACTTAAAGATATGCTTAGCAAACTTCTCAAATATTGTTAATCTGCTACTTTTCCTTCCGTGCAAGAAAAAAAAAAGAATTGCGAAAAAACGCCTTGCTCTTTAGACTGGTACTGGTGATCTATCCTTTTAATAAATTCCCTTAACCTGCTTTATGACTGATTTTAGATTTTTTTTTTTTTTTTTTTTTTTTTCAATTTAGTACAAAGTTAATATCTTGTAAACAAACATGTCTTGTGCAGAGAGCTGCTTATACGCATCACACATGGATGATACATATATGAAAGCTTATCATTCAGCAAAACGGTATAGAAACGAACTTAAAATTCATGCGTTCGCATACCTCGTGTCGTTGTGTATGACGTTTATTATGTTATATTTGTGAAATAACATGAAAAGCGCTTAGTCTGGAGTAAGCGGGACTTAGCAGTTTTTAGGTTTTAGTCGTGTTTGTGCATAATTTCTCATTAGCATATAGTATAACTTACTCTCCTTATGTCTTTGGGTTAAAACGTTTTGAAAAATCGTTCACATAAGACGATATATATTTCACGATTTTCTTCTTACCAATAAGTTCTCTGCAGATATCAAATTTCAAGAGATTAACAAACCGACTATCAGAGATTCTTCGATTTAAATAAGAGGACCGATCTCTTTGTCACTTGATTTCATAAGAATTACAAGAGCTTATTATCTCGCTCCTCCCATAGTGACTCATAACCTCAAATTTCTTATTTAAGTAACTATTTGAAATTTTTTTTTAAAGCAGCGCAGAAACCGCACTCAACTTTTTTGCTAGAAAATAAAAAAAACAAAAAAAAAAAAACAAACAAAAAGAAAGAAAAAGCAGAAAGAAAAAGAAAAGAAAAGAAAAAAAAAAAAGAAAAGAAACAAGAAGAAGAAGAAGAAGAAAAGCGAAAACTGAAATGTTTAACTGTGATTTTTAACAGTTTGTTTTTATTAAAACTAAGCCGCAATAACAAAAACCGATTTTAACAACTATTTATGTATTCAAAACACGCTAAACAGTGATAAGCTTGTTCATAACATACAAGCACACGCGCTTAAATACATACGTATATATACATATATATATATATATAAATATCTATATATATACTTAACTTATACTTATATATGTATAGTTAAAGGTATACTTCTGTTTACTTTTATTTGAATTAACTATCGCCTTCAGTTTAGTTGAGTTGAGCGACAACGCTTCAGCATCATAAAAATGTCAAGAGCGCATGCGCATCATACTTTACAATGCTGCACTTAAAAGAAAAAAAAATAAAGAAAAAGAATAAGAAGAAGAAGGAAAAGATGCACGCACTAATATGAATACAATGTGATGTATGTGTTTGTGTGTTTGTGTGCTTGTGTGTGTGTTTGTGTGTATATATGTGTTTGTTTCTATATAGATGTGCGCAAGTAAATATATCACAAGGAGTGTCAGGGAGTGAAAAGGAGGACCTTTTATATTTGCAATCCTTGTTACGGTTGGTAAGCGTCAAAAAATGAACGATTTGTGTGTTTGCGATTGAAATCTTAAGCACAGAACGACAACCAAAAACAGTTAAGCTTAACAGAGTCAAGCGAAGTAGTCGACAACAGTTGGAGCTCATATTTAACTAACACATACGTATATGTATATAAATGAATACACACACATACGTATGCACAGAAATTTGAATTGGCCAAAACAAACCATCAGGTTTTTATTGTTCATCGTGATTGTCAGATTGTAGTGTTACTGTAGACAACAACGGTTCTCTAAAACGAAGAGCATACAGAATTGAGAAAAGCCTTTTGTTCTTTAGCGCGACGACTGCGTAATAAAATTATTAAATATCTTGATCAACATATATAAGAAGCTGTTGCTTTATTATCGTTCTTTTATGCCATACACGATCGTATAGTATGTTAAACCCGTTGCTCGGCATGCAACTTTTACGCATATACACATCAAAATTTTCTTAAACTAAGTATATATGCGGACCTAATCAATATTCAGCTAAAATCATTAAGCTATTCAGAAATATTACATAGTAGAGCGGTAAAATAGCGGTACAGAGAGAAAAAAAGATCGGAATCATGAAAAGGATAAAATTATCTTGCGTTTTTCTCTCTCTCTCTCTCTCTCTCGATTCGATGATCTCTCAAAAAAAAAAAAGAAAACAACTCACGAACCAAGCGTATGCCATTACTTTTAAAATCAGTTTTTCCGAATAAAGTTTCTCAGTAGGTTTTGAAAATTTTTAATTTGTTATCCTAGATGGGAAATAGTACCTTATAGTGATACGGATTGGTAGCCGGAACTGTTACGGTCCCATTTATATTTTTAAAAAAATCTGAAAAGAATTTTTGTCAACATCCGACAAAGCTTTCATTAAGAAAATCGAAATATTTTCCTTACTTTTCATGGCGTCGCTATTGCTTGCTAAGTACCTATGGTGCTTACAACCCTCACGATCCATCTTTTGCGCTGCCTTCCTTTAATGGTAGGCATAAGAACACGAAATATTACGAGTGAATAAAAGGGAAAGTGATTTGCAAAAATCGATACCATAAACGAGTCAAGCTTCTATCGCGCTACATATATAGAAATGTTTACAAGTACAACCTATATCTGGATTCATATCATAGTATGATTGGAGACTAAACTAAATATTGAACATCGTATGAAAAAAAAAATTCAATTTTATTTGAAGTTTAATTTTGTCTTCGATTTTAGCAATCGACGGGTAGGGACCAGATATCACAAGTTTTGGTTCTTGCTTTCTTTATTAATTAATTTTTTGTCTTTGTTTTTGTTATTGTTTTTTTGTTCTTTTCGTACTGTGATTTTTGACTTTATTAAGTTTTGCGTATGGGTTTTGCGTAAAATAGTCTCATAAGATATTGATATGATGGCGAATATTTGCTTTTACCGCCACCGCAAGGCATGTATTTAGGTTTAGTATGGAAGACCCTCGAACGTCAGAGATCTTTGAGGATATGAGCAATATTCCTGAGTATCATATATAGATTAAGGAATTACATGATTGATTACATTTGCGTGTACAGTATTGATTAGGAGACGCGTTTTATGAAAAGTTCCCCAATCGCGAACGAATGATTTCTTCTTCAAATTCAAGAATCAGTTGAATCGATTTTGTCCATATCATAACAATCGTTTAAAGGCGAAAATTTGAAAATTTCATATTCAATCTCTAACGGCCGTTTAAGTAGCGATATTAAATTAGGTCATTAAAGCGATCTTTTCAGGTAATCGTGCTCAGTGTTAATCCCTAAAACTCTTCAGTTATGTTCGCGGGTATGTTTTTGATGAAAAAGATTTATTTCGTAAAACATAACAAAAACACAACGACAGCTAATTGGTAAGTAACAAAAGACTCGGTCTAAACCGCATACAACTTTTGACTTTAATGTATATATATATATATATATGTGTGTGTGTGCGTGTGTGTGCTTGGTTGTTTTTTGTATTTTTTGTGTTTTTCTTTTGATGAGATCTGTCAGTATGTTCGAAGCTTGTTAACTGTTGCTTATATGCTTTTGACAACTTGTAATCGTCATCAGCATCGACGTCAACATACAGGCCAACGCATACATTTTCATTAAAATTTGCTTTTGAGTTTTTCTTTAAACCTTACCGAGAACTTCCTTTCAATTTCACTGGAATATGTTTTCATTTATTTATTTGTCTGTTAATATACAACCACACACTCAGTTATAGACAGATATACGCAGTAAGTATATTAAGTTTTTTTTCATATGTCTTTCTATATCTGTCTGTGGCGCCTAATTTCAGTTAAAATCATTCATTTCGTTATAAATTTCTCTTGATCGCTTCTACTTGTCCTCAATCTTTAAATATTTCAATTAATTTTTAACACAATACGTCCGCGTGCATTATTAATTTTTTATCAATACAATCAGATAGAAAGAAAAAAAAAAAACAAACATATAAAATAAGAAGTGAGAAGATTGACTAAAGTAATTTAAGTGTTTTTAAAATTTCATGATTTCAAAAGAATTGTCATTTAAAACGCGTGCATATCATTAATGGCCAGACACTGCCCGCTCACGCTCGTAACATTAGTGATCTCTGTTCGTAAGACCATCAAATTCAATCAAATCAAATTAAATCAATAAGAAGAAGAATTTATTCAACTACGAGAATAAAAAAAAAAAATTAAATCAAACTTGAACCGAATATTTCGATATTTCGATATTCATCGCTTATCTGCTTTTATTAGTTTTTTAACAAATACGTTACTGACAGCATGACATGGTGTCGAAGGGTAAGAATTTCAGAATTCTAGCAAATAGATACACCAGCCTATGAAAG